>WUAM01000383.1:10570979-10616971 GCA_024336885.1 Actenoides hombroni
CAGGACTTTGTGCTACTGAATAAAAGACAAATACTAAAAAGGACAGAGTAATATCACCCCCCCAGTAACTGCTATCACTTGGTATCAACCTTATTTAGATTCATGACACTACCAACGAGCGGTATTAGGGCATCGTCCATCAAGACGTGGACTTTTAAGCTGCAGAACTCATCTGTGATTCTAAGGGAAGTTAAAGCTCCCATCCATGCGGCGTAACCATCAATCTGAAACTAATTTAGGCACATCTATCCGCTCGGGTCAAAATCACAACCATAGCACAGGCAAACCTCACTTGCCCACATCTAGCATGTTCTCGCCTCACTTTTGCTTTAAAGAGTAGGAAAAACCAGCACGAGAATACCGAGCTTTCAAAAGCAGCTAACCTGCAAACTGCCTGCCTCCAAATGTCGCAGACATCGTCATCTCCAGAAACAACCATGAACCTCTGTGGGCCCAGAGCACAAACGCTGGGGCAACCAGGATTTGCTCGGAAGGGTCAGAAGCCTTGGTCCTTTCCAAAACTTGGAGTGGGTATTGCCATAGGCACTGCAAAAGGCACTCCATCAGAAACACCTGGAATTGCCTTAATTACTTTACCTCTCTATAATTAATCTCTCCATTCACATTTGAAGTGAAACTTTTTAGAAGGGGATGTGATTTACAAGTCTGAAAAAACTGGGTTTGTATCCAATGGAATCATTCATTAAAATTACTCCACCTATGAAGGTAGCTTTACACAGGCTCTAGGAAAATAAACTAGGCACATAATTTAAAAATCTGCAATTTATATAACATAAAATATAATCTAAATACAAACAAATAACAGTGGCTAGATTTTATCATACCTTCAGTCTGACAATCTGAAAGAATTCTGTAGACTTTATTTAGGCTTCAAAACATTTCTAATACCTACAGACTCCATTCTGCAGCTGTGGAAACTATAACACAGCATGATGAGGTGGCACAAATCAGGAATCAAAAGACACCAAGTCATAGAAGAGAAGTTTTTAATGTGATCAGTGTTAATACAGGATGGCACCTTCTGGCTCTTTGCATCTTAGGATCAGTAGTTAATGGACAGGCAAGGGAACACTAAGGCACGCTCACCACGCTTTCAGCACAATCCTAAACCTGTTAATGCCCTCTTTGTGCTGGGACTTTGGTTAGCAGTTCTCCTCCACACCAGCAGACACGTCTGCATGCACGTTACAGCCTCCATCCTGCAGATACCCACTGCAAGGTGTGGTGCATGGTCCTATGATATCAGTCATCACAGAAGGACTTCCCCAACCACACCTATCTGAAAATGCTGGCTGAGATGTGTCTTCACTTCTGAGCCAAGTCCCAGCCTCGCTAGGTCCACCACAACCCCAGCCACCCTAATGGGAACACAGCAGTGGGGGAGAGGCTCCCATTAGCCAGTAGAGGAAAACAGCAGCAAACACAGCAGCCTGGCCGATGCAGTAGCAACAACCTGAGTTAGTTTTCGACGTACAAAGCTCCCTGCCTGGCTGCTGGAGTCTCTCTGATTGCCAGCAGAGGACTTGGAAGGCATTTTGCTGATGAGATCAAAGACAGGCTTTTAAATCTCAGCACGTAGGATCTACTCACTGGAAGCATAGCAGACAGCATCTGGCCTTGGACCAGTCTCAGCTGAAGACAGTTCAAACTAGTCTAATGGGGAGGCAAACGTTAGTTAGGGGTTAGTATAAGCACTCAGCAGATTACCTGCCCTTTTTTCTGGTCCAAATACAAGTGTAAATGAAGTAGCTGAGAGACCTAGCAAGGGAAAAAAGAGAGCCATTGTGGCAACACACAGAAACGCTTTGAGAATAAGGTCTGTTCGCAGTGTAAGTAATCGAGATGAGACGTGAGCGTGACAGTGGGCACCATGTGCAGGGACTCACGTACACATAAAAAGCAGGGACACCCACCTGTGGAATACACCTCTGAACGAAGGTTCTCCCTTCCTCAGCTTCCCCAGAGAGATGGAGAAACCACTCCACAACCCCAGCTGACAGGGTGTTACCTAGCAAGCGTGTTTAAAGAGTCAAGCAAATGATAAACACAGCGGGGCTACCACTCCACCCCATGCACTTGATCAATGCTTCCCACTGGAGAAACCCCCAGCGCCTGGCCACCTCTGTAATCCAGACTTAAGATCATTAAGAACAGACTGCATTTATGACTAATTTAGGCACAGGATTAGGTGAGGGACACATGGCAGTCATTTTGGTCCTGGTGACCGACAGGTCTTCTAAGAAGTAGAGTAAGGCTGGGGAATTATTGATGGCAATGAGTGAAAGTCTGCACGCAGAAGTATTACCTCATCTGGCTGCAGGCAGGTCCTGCTAAGAGCAAAACCATCAGCTTCATGCTCTGAGCACAGGCCTGAGAGAGGGAGGAAATGGCTTCTTCCACCTTATGAAGACAAGTATCTTAACAAGCAACATCGTTACGGCCAGGGCCTGTGTGCCGTGCCTAGCCTGGAACAGCCACCCAGTTTGGAGATGTCAGACAGTATTAAAGACTCAAAGGGAAAACAGCTGACGTTAATGTTGATGGTGGAAACTTGATTCCATCCACCCTTCTTGTTTGTGCAGTTCATTTCCTCTCCTGGGAACCGTTTGTTATTGTCTCTCCCAGCCTGGTCCCTCCGTATAAATGCATTGTTTGGTTCTGTTGTCCGGTGCATTCACTGGCTATTGTCTGCTTCTTGGAGACACCAAGAGAAGAGCCAACAAGAGAGAGAAACTGGAAACAGCTACCTGGATTGTGGTTCAAACAGCTCTGGGGTTTCATTGATTTGGGAAAAACAGAGTCTCAAAGACTTCAGAACGAAGCCTCCATCAGAATGAAGTCTACATCATAGCATGGCAGGCACAGATCATAAAATGCTGTGATCAGTGATATGATCCCGGATGTTTCAAGAAAGCCATTTGTTGTTTCTCTTTATTGGTGCAACACAGCTCAGCCATGAGAACCTTTAAAGGAAGCTCCTTTCGAAAGCAGCGTGCTCAGCCCTTCTGAGGCAACACCAACAGGTCCCCCCCCAAAGGCTTCTCAAACTGCAGACTCTAAATCACTCCTGATTTCTGCAGCTCTTGGCCATGTTACAGAGCAGGGCACACAGTGTGGCCATTACAGACACTGTACTAAGCAGATTGGTCAGAGCTGTCCTCTGATACATTTGGTAAGCGAAGAAATGTCCCCCTGAGCAGTGGGATTCAATCACTACAAAGAGGCTTTATCCAGCACCTTAAAGGAAAGGACACTCCCCGTCCCCTACCTCCCTCTTTTCCAGTTCAAGTCAAAGTGCACTTCTCCACTATCATGCCACAAAAGGCAGCACCTCTCTCCCACATGTTTTTTTTCCCCAAACTCCCACAATAAATAGGTCTCAAATCTCATGGAAAATTAGGGATCTAAATATCAACTTCCAGGCAGTTGCACTGGCTACACCAGCCAGATACTAGAAGCGAATGAGAAGATGCTGTTTGACTAGAGAGGATAAAAATCTAAATGAGCAGCAGAATTTCCCTTCCAGTGCCCTGGTTTAAAACCCAGCAAACACACCGGGAAACTTCCCAATAAATTTCTTGGGCTAAGGGACCCTAAACTGGCAGTGCTGTGACCCCCCAGGGGGTGGGGAACCCAAAGATGGCAATGGAAGTGCCAAGGCCAGACCAGACAGGTGGTTGTGAGCTGAAGCTGTCTGGGAACTGCTGACACTGCATTTCTGAGTGTTTAGAAGGTAGAGGAGCATAATGAAACCCTCCCGCTTTCGTCTGCGTGCCTGGTCCTTTTAACCGGTAAGCAGAGTGATTGCTGGCCCTGGCAGCACCGCAAACCGTATTTCTCCACGCATGAAAGGCTCCTGGACTGCTTCTCAGACTTATTAGGCACAAAAGGGCTTTTCATCGTCACCAGTCATGCATGCCTGCTCCCTCCACCTCATTTATCATCTCCTGCCAAGGCACTGCGCCCGCTGCCAGCAGCACGCCGGGCCCTGCTCCCCTTCCTAAAGGCCCGTACCAAGGAGCATGCAACGGGCCACGGCACCAGCTGCTGAGCAAACCCTCCCTGCCCTCCACAGAAGAAGGAGGACAGAGGAAGGGGCACATTATCAGAAACCTCAACGTTATGATGATCCGTTGGCTGTGGGATGTTTTCCGCAGCTCTCCTTTGAAGAGCAGAGTTGAGGCGGCAGCTTGGGGGTGGTTCAGCGGTTGAGAGCAGGATGTGTCTTGGGGACGGGGAAGGACATTGGCTCGTTTGGCAGAACTGGTTTGTTCAGGGTGAGGAATAAGGATACGTGCAAACAGGACCTGGGAAACCCAGGAGCTTGAAGGAGAGGGTCAGAGAGCTGAGGGGCAGTGGCAATAGGTGGGTTGTAGAGACAGAGGAGGCAATGGCAGGGCTGGGCAGGGCCTTGGGAAGGTAAGCAGGGAGCAGAAGAGCTGGAGATTAGGGATAGGGCATCAAGTGGTGGGAGGCTCAGGGTGACAGGTGGAAGATGAGAAAGTGCTGGGAGCGTGGTGACAGCAAGGGAGCACGTGCGAGTGTGCTGGAGGAGGCTGGCACTGCCTCCAAGCCATCAGTACCTTTCCTCACTGTTACAGTACAGCTGCTTACAGCAGAAACCTGACTGGTTTCCAATGAAAAGCCCACTTATGCCCAGGCATCCATCTGATGGCTCTGGTGCCTGGCCAAGGCCTCTCCCACCTGCTCCTCTACTGGGGCTGTAACAGCCTCGCTGCTGCTCCCCAGAAGCAGGCAAGCAGGCTCCTTTTCTCCTTCTCCTCTCCTCTGAGGTGAGCTGGAAAGAAGGTGGTGGTCAGTACCCAGAGCCCTTCAGGAGCCGGAATGGCTGAACTAATTGGAAACACACAAAGAGCAGCAGGATTTACTGGCTGGTCATCTAATCCTGCCACTTAGGACTGACCCACTTGAAGTCACAGAGTGTGACAGAATGACCAAGCAATAAGGACAGGATTACATGGCCCCAAATGAGATTATGCTCCTTGGTAGGGACACAAGCTGCTGAGGGCAAGGAAAAGATCTGTGTTGAGCATCTCGCAGGGGTAAGACCACCAGATATCCAATGCTCTGCTCTGCTTAGAGGGTGTCAAAAATAGACTCTTCAGAGAGAGAGAAAACACCCAAGCGAGCCAGCTGGGCACTCGGGGTACTTGGGACACTGACAGCTCCTCAGCCTGTAAAATGAACTGGCACAGGCTTGTGCCAGCATTAGCACAACTGTGGCTTCAAAACAAAACAGAGCAAGGGAAGGGAGCAGGAGGAAGGGGAAGGGAGCACTTGGCAAACTACAGCTGTAGGCTGTTTAAGATAGAAAGGGGCAAGGGCCAGGGACTGGTGATAAGGATGCTGTGGCTGTGTGCGGCCGACACCATCTTAGCCCCTGGGAAGTATATAAGTAGCAGCCTGTCACACACAGAGAGACAGACACATCACTATGGATAAAAAGAATGAAGAGAAGGGCCTTGCCCAGAGATTGTATCACCAAAGACAAAAGATCATCAGTGATCCTGCAGGAGAACAAGAAGTTCAGTTACTGCAGCTCAGAGAGGAGAGGAGAGGACAGGGTTATGGCACAGTGGGAGACAAGTCTCCAAGTGCAGGAGCCTTTACATTTAAGCTCCTTTACTGAAAACAGGTCTGTACAGAGTACACTTTCAGCCCAGCATCTCACTTTGTATTTGCTACCAGAAGATGCTGACTTGCATCTTCTGACTCATGACTGAGGGTCCATTTCTTAATACAAAAGCATCTTTTTTTACCTCGCTTATTAATCCAAGTGAAGCAGGAAATAAGATAGATCCTCACACCCTATTGCTGGTAAAAGCCATGTTTCCCATGGGAGCTGCAGGAGCTCAGTGCTTCTGAATATACTGTCATCTCTATAGGTTTCAATTTTAACATGATCCATTAAAGGCTGAAACCCAATGAAACTGCTCAGGGCTCAGTTTACCATCTATGCTCAACATTTATCACAGGATAGTTGGGTACCCTTAAACCTTGGCACTGGGAAAGCCAGGATAAACCTTAGAAATAGTATTCTCTTTCCTCCCTCCCTCCCTGGAAACTTCCCCCTAAGGACATCACTGTAGTCTTGTCTGGCATCTGTCAGCTCAAAGCATTTTCCAGATAATTAGTCATTTAAACTTCTCTCACTCGGGATAATCTATCTCTGTTATACCTCCTTCTCAAGTGAGCAAGTAAGGGCGTTGACATACATTTAACAGCAGCTGAAAAACCAGGGCAACAGAAGCTGTAACCACAAGTACCTGCTCCTCTCTTGGAAACTGCTCCTTTCACAGCAGCAGGGACAGCTAAATGAACACATGTCCACACCCAACCCATCACACTTCACAGCCTGAATATCTGAGGAACCTCAGCTCAGCACTTCTGTACTGCAACACATTGGGCTGTAAATCACAGCCATTCAACTCTCCCTGCCAGACAGACAACAAATTCAGCTTGAGAAGGGCAAGGGACAGAAGCTGCCTTAACCATTCCTGACTATTATGCCATGAAGAGTGTAAATGTATTAAGGGTGTGGTTCCACGAGCAGCAGAATTCCCCCAACCAGGAAGGAAAGATCTTGCTTTCCATTCTGCTGACTACACTCCTCACAACGCAGTTCTGTCCCTTCCCTTGTCCTGCTCAGCCACTCAAGAGACACATTTGTGAGCTTGAAAGACAGTATTCCCTTTCTTTCTCTTGCTGGATTAGCTTTCTGATAGACTATAGAGACAACCTGAGGACATCCAAAGAGCTGGTACACAGCACGGAGAGCAGAAGCATCACTCCATTTTGGAGGAGGAGAGCTGCCTTGGATTTACACCCTGACGCACACAGACACAAGCAACTTGCTAGAGGCCACATGCCAAAGTGGTGAAGGAAGCCAGGAGTTCTATTTTTCCTCTCATATTCAGAGTAATTTAAATGTCAAGGCTGAAGCAAAGACATGAACAGACCTTGATTTGTTGTAAAAATCAATTAATCAACAAATCAAACAATCAATCCAATAACAACCTCTCAATTTTATCAACAGATCAACTACCTCTCCAGGAAGTAGTGTGCAGAAGACTCTTCTGGTCCATTTAGAGGTTGCAGTACCTTAACTATTTTGGGCTGGCAGATGTGCCATACAATACCACACAAGTCACAGAGTTGCTTTCTTCCAGCAGTGAATGGGAAGCTTCATTAACTCACACAAAACAATAGCTTCCTTGTACTCTGGAGACTCTTCTCCCTTCTACTCAGCTTCCCACTGCCACTGGACCTACATTTCAAGGCAGTGAGATTCTTAAGAAAAATACCAGAAAAGCAGAATAGTGGGAAGAAAAACTGTGGTTCTAACTGTTCATTCAGGTTGAAGAGTTGATAAAAACACCGTTGCAGGCCTGAGATGAACAGCTTGGTGCTGTAGGGCTGGGCTACTGTTGAGCTTCTCATATTGAGGAGCTACCCAAACAGGAGTTAAGAGTTCCTTCAGAATTCACACATAGTTTCTCACTCTGTCCTAAAAACCAGCTCAAGCACAGTGTCTGCAGCACCTTGTAGGAAGGGGCTCAGTGCAAAGGCAGTGCTGCAAAACAAGCGTGCCCAGAACCTCTTTATGTCTCTGGTGCGACTTCTTCAGGCTTACACAGCAGCAGCAGAAGCGTTAAGTGTCATGAAGGCACCACACAAATGTTTCATCGGGCACATAACGCCTAGCTTTGCCTTAGCTCCACCTTTACACCGGATTTCACTCCAGGTTTGGATTAGCCAGCAGCCCCTGGGGCAGCAGAGCCTCCCCACTGAAGAGCAACAGTTCAGGAGAAGACCTGAGCCAGGCCTGACAGCCACAGACTTCACAATGCTTGGCCCGGAAAAAGGAAGCAATTTTGGTTTCTCTTTGGAACAGGAAACAGCTTTTGCATATCCTCGCAATCCTACATCTGCATGGCATGCCCCAGGGGCTCCCCACTTCTATAATACTTTGCATTCAAGATGCTTTATAGACTTGCTGGTGTTTGGCCTCCTAAGGACGTACTATGCGTTTCTGCAGAAGGTAAGGCCAAGACATACTAAAGTGATGTGCCTGAGGACCTATGAAAAGCATCTGACAGAATAAAATGATTTACCTCAGCTCCCATTCACATTTTTCCTAATTCCCACCTTGCCCCTATGTTTCTACGATCCTTTTGCAAGAGGCATTCCAAGAGGCAGTGAGATGTGACTGCACGAAAGCCAGACCTTTTATACAGGTCTTGCCCCCAAAACACAAGGGTAGAGTCACTGTTCACATCTGCCCTAAGCCATGATAACCCATGGCCAGAGAGCAGGACCACAAAATGCAGTTATCAAGTCCTTGCAGCTTTTATGCAAGGAAAGGAACCAAGATAACGGGTGTTTTCTGGTTCTGGCTCTAAGCCAGGAAAAGAGTACAGGATACACCTCCTCAGATGAGACCACTCATCCAATATCTGCTTGTTCTCCTAAAGCAACTAATGCTGCTTCCCATTCACTCTCACTTAAAACAGAGAATGATACACCAGGTATGTTATGTGTAAGCCTTGCAGACTAACTTTTAGCCTTCACGAACTTCAGATCACATCCACTTTCTGTCAGTACCTAAATTATAGATGCCTAGATCCTCCAGACTTAACAACTGACAACTGGGCTGCAGAGGGCACCTTGGCAGAAGGCAATGAACAAAAAAAAAGAAAAAAAATCTCTTTTCCTGGTAAGTTGTTAATTGTATTCGCCTAATGTCAGCATCTTTCATGGAAGCACGCTCTGGTTGTGACAATGAAAATGAAGAGCACAGGCTGTGATGAACAGAATTGCTAACGCTGTCACCTGGGCACTGATGGAAACCATAAAATTCAACAGTCCCGAGGCAGACCTTGGTCTTACTCCTTCCTTTCCCACCTCCTATAGGTTCATCAGGCACCACACATCGTCTTCATCCCAAGAGGCACCTGTGTGGCAGGTGAATGGGAGATGGGGAGGCATGATCCCTACCCTCACCATCTCTCCCCCTCCGCACTGTGGCTGCTGGTGGTGATGGGTGTAGATGAGATGCTAAGGAGGCACCATCCTGACCCGCACCTTTACCTTTGAAGCCGCCATGACGGCTGCCGTGGCTGCGACGTTCAGCCCCCGCTTCCCAAAGTGCACGAGGGCATCGTAGCTCCGGTCTTTTGCCTGGATGAGGCAGTCATCGATCTCCTGTCACAGCATACAACGAAACAAACAAAAAAAGGACAAGAAGGACAAGTTCAGAGAACTCCCAGCCTCAAGCTCTTGGCAGGGCCAGGTCATCTTTTATGGAGGCAGATATCCTCCACCTTGGCTGGAGAGAAGTTCACAGCCAATGTTTGCAAAGAGGATGGGTTTGCAGGGGAACAGTAACTCCCATTGCAGGCTCTGACAACTCTTTATTCTGCAAATGGAAGATTAGGACCCAAAGCTGGGATATACTTGCACAGTGCAGCCACCACCAATAGGTCCTGGAAGCAAGACAGACATCTCCACCTGGGCAGAATGGACCAGGGTGTGTCAGAAGCCATTTGCAATCTTAGGACTCTGAAGACAAACTGGATTGCCCCATAGTTAAGAAGTATCATGACACTGGGCAACTGCAGCTGTACTGCTGTGGGTCCAGGACTTGTGGTCTCAGAAGTATCCGAGATATCTCTGCACATCACTGCAGTGTCTGGCTTCAACAGGCCCATAGAATTGGTAGATCCAGAGCTTCTGGACTTCGACGCTGCTCAATGTACAGTGAAAATGAAAGTTCCTGCCCTCACCCCCCTCACTCAAGACATGGGGTTCTGGGTGATAACGGATGACAGTGACTGCTAGTACTCAGCTACTGGATGTACTGGTTTAGTAGGGACTGGAGGCTGTGAGAAGCTACTGACTCTTTAGTGATCCACTCCCTATTCCCAGTAAGTAAGAGGTGCCAACCCAAAATGCACTGGCACTGCTTGTGTGAAGTGTGAGCAGAAGTGCCCAGGAAGCAGAGAGACAGAAGACTGATCCCCACTGTCCTTCTTGGACAGCACTGATAGACAACTGTTCATGCACTGCCTGTGGATAAACAGAGATCTTTCACTTCCAAAGCTGCCAGTGCGGGGAACAGTCCTTCACTTGTTGGTAGCTTGCACTTTGATAGGTGACTGACAGCGATTCCTGGCCTGTGACCCACATGAGCCAAACGGATCTGCCTGTGACAATGTCCCATTCACAGCCACGGGAATCTCCTAGGCAGGCAAATGATCCAAGCTGCCATGTTACCCCACCAAAATTAGCATCGTGAATTTGAGCAAGATACTTCTCAATCCAGGACCTCAACATGCTACATGCCTTACACCGGCACACTCGATGTCTCCCAGCCAGGCAAGCGCTTGCTAAGCCCCTTTCAGACAGGCTTGGCTGTTTGTGTCATTGCTGCACGTTGATTTAGGCAGAGCTGGGAACAAAATTAAGGAGCCCTGGCTGCCAGACCCTATTTCTCCCACAGTTATATCCAGCCACGACATAGCACTCCAGCTATACTCAGCCAGTATGTGCAAAGCAGCTCAGGAAGTATTTTTATCCCCTGCCCTTCCAACTTCTCAAGTGCCCAAAGATGAGTTAATAGGTGTGTGTGTCCTGAACAGATGCCAGTATTTAAAAACACAACCACAAAGTAAAAAAAAAACAAAACACACCAACCAAAAAGGGATGATCAAATGATAGAGGAAGAGAATGAGCAACCCCCAGTCCTTCAATGAAGACGAGTGATATGAGGGCTGGAGTAAACACATTGTAGATCTGCTCCACCCAGAGAGGACCCAGGCACCTGTGATTACCTTTTCTTTTGAAGACAGCGTTGGATGAACAAATTTCCTGTAAAGGAGGCTGGAGCCTTTTGTGTATGGAGACAGCAGCCAAGCTACAAAAGCTATTTTGAGTTCATAGTAGAATGGAAACCTGCAAGAAAAGAAGCTGTTACCGTCCATTCCTAATTTAACCACGGCCCTTAATTAGAGATGCTCAGCACAGGAAGGGACTGGCCAGTATAGCTTAGGGCAGCTTTTGCTCACCAAAGAATCCAAACACATAAACACAGTCACTCACCTTTGCACATATCTCAACTAAGCATTTGGGTAAATCTTTACTTGGGTATCAGGGCCATTATTTAACGGTCTGGAAGAGATTCTGCTGTGTAATAAGAGGAGGTTTCTACCTGCAAAGAGTAGAGATGCTGCCTTCATTGCATCCCCAGGCATTGTGAGGGAGCAAAAAGCAAGCCAGTAATTCAGAATTTCATTACTATATTTAGGCACCTTTAATCTCTCTGCCTTTCTGCTTTTAAGATAGCACTTATCTGACCGAAATCAAAACACAAGAACCTTTGTTGTCCAAGCAACACACAACATAAAGGTGCAGATCCACAATGAGGCTTTCAGGTAGCCCATGCAGGACACTGACTAAAAACAGGACATGCTTTAGGTGTAATGAGCCAGGGACGTCTTGAGATTAGATTACCCAGACTTTTCTGGAGGACAAAGCTTAGAGAATCCAGCAGCATCCTCACGCGGGCAGGCACGTTGCTGCCAGCAAGCAGCGTGATGGAACAGTGCTACCGTTTGTAGGCAGGGGCAAGCAAGAGCAGTGCAGAGCCCAGCTGGACCCAGATAGGCAGCGAGCCAGCTTGGCCATATAGCATCCAGGCCTGACCCGATGGACCTCTGCGTGCTCTACTCTGAGCATGGACTTGTCAGGTTGGTCTTCTGTCTCACTGAGGATGCCTACAGCACACCCGATTTCATGGGCCGGACAAGCCCTCTGTCACTGCTCTTGAGAGACCCATATAACACATCTCCCCCAGAAAACCCTCCAGATGACCACAGTGGAGGTAGATCTGCATGCAAATTAGATAGAGATACAATGACATCTTTTCTCTCCTTTTCAACAGATTTGGCACATTGCCAAGTACTCCCAATTGCCTTTGTCTGTGGGACTCACTAGAGACATGCAGTGCTACATGGAAACAGGCTTTACATGAGGGCCATGCACTAGAGTTAAATTTTCATTCTGAAGCCTACTGATCTCACTGGTTTCCACTAGAAAGGCCAACTAAGTAACAAACATTTCCAGACTTGAGCACCTAAACTGAAGGAACTGAATCTGGTAATTGAACATTTATGAGCTCTCACCCTGACAGAGGTCACCAGCAACCCTTCCACTGGCACCAGACAGCCCGCATCACTATGGACTGTCACTGTCCTCCACCAAATGGCAAACCCAGAGCCATCAGGAATGGGTCCAGCAAAACATCCCAGCAACAACCACCCACACAGCAATCACCACCCACACAGCAACATATAACGTCCTGAGCTGCAGGGGCTGTTTCCGCCTGATCCCCAGAGCCTGTGTATTTACTGTAGGACACAGCCAGGCAAGTCTAGAACTATGCCTGCAGCTAAAGCTGCTCTTGTTTACGTGATGATCTCTGCAAGCATCCAACTCAGCAATCAGCTGTGCCTCTCTGTGACAGGCAGGGGACTGAGACTAGTGTAAGGATTTCTCACTAATGAGGTATCACTGAGCAGTTCCATCCTCTCTCTTGTTTTTCCTCTGACAGCACTGAGGAAGGAAGCGTGGCTCCTCTAGGCAAAACACCTGCAGCTGCTAACCCTGTGTTTAGGAAACAGGGCACCTTTGTGCCCCCTTTTTCCCCCCTCATAAACATTTCCATTTTCTTTCCAGCTCATGCCAAAGACCCCCTCCCATCCGATGCTCACCAGCAAAGAAAGATATCCGTGAACGTCTCTGCTGTGGTGAAAAGCGCAAATATGATCCAGTACATCATCCATTTGACCTGGGAAACAAAAACAGTAGCCAGGTCATTTTCCCCCAGTGGCCTCAAGCTATCTTCTACAGGCACAAGTGCACAGAATAACTCACAGGAAAAAAAAAAAAAAAAGGTTCTTTTTTGCTTCCCTCGTGTATTTAAAAATGATGCCAGAGCTCCCCCCACCTCAGCACAGAACACATGTCAGATTTCCAGACCCTTGGGAAGGAAGATGGTGGCCTTTAGGACTAGGCTGATGAAAGAAGAGCAGCCTGACTCCATCCCTAGGGTACCACAGCCCTATCACAGGGCATTAAAAGAAATAAATCTCATTTGGCTCATCTTCATAGCAAAGGTTAATACTAGGGTGTTGGCCAAGCAGCAATTAAGACAAAATGTAATTACTTACATAATATATACGGGCAAGGGAAACCAGCCAGGAAGAGATAAAGGTAACTGCACATCCCATGATCCAGAGCTCAGGAGTACAACCAACTCACACCTTATCGAATTAGCATCACTTGAGTGGTGGTGCCTCCTCACAGTCCCACCCTGAGCTCATCAGGTGACAACGGCAAGCCCATTAGTTTAAATCACTTGCCTGGGGCTTAGGTGAAAGCCTTTCACCTCAGGCTGGTAGTGAAAGGATGTGCTGTGCTGTCACCCTGTTCAGCTATGGTAACTCCACTGTGGGTGATTTATGGACAGCCTCCTTCATGGCGATAGCAACAGACACAGGAAGAGTGTTTGGGGACCGTGACTCGGTCAGGGAAACTGGAGTACTTTAGGAATCCGGAGATTTTTGTGACTGAGCACTCAATGGCATTTAAAAGCACAGCTAAACTCCTCTCATGTATGCACTATGGGTTCTTCGTGGGCTGGAAAGAAACAACGTGTTTGTCACATGCCATCAGCACTGCCAGTGATTTTCACTGAGTGATGTGGTACTCCTCTTCTGTGGCACTGTCACCACAGGGACGATGGAAGAAATAATTTCCAAGTACTGGAGATAAGAGAGACAAACCTTCTTCTCCCCCTCAATACCTTTTTTTTTTGTCTCCATTGTAAAATTTTAAAATTTACAGTTCAGATTTAAGAATCTGAGATGGTAAGGAGGATGAATGAAGGAGAGACTATGTAATGTCAACTCAGGCAGAAACAGGGGACAGCTGTATTTTTCTGCACTTGCTTTTGACTTCAGCAGTTATAGCATGAGCTTGGTCACTACATTTGCATGAATAAAAATAGTAAGGGGAAAAAAAAAGTCCACCTCCATTTCCAGAAACAAGTAAGCTGTATAGTCCTAGTTCACACAGTTAACCTTTAAATTCAGTAGTCTTTTCAACTCACACTGTTTTTATCTGTATTGCAAGAATTCTGAGAATCTCTGCTGCAAGGTGTTTGGCCAACTCAAAATTGGTCTCATTGGACCTGTCTTTGACTGCTTTTAGCTCGCCTCCTCACTGTACTTTGTCAGAAACTTCTTGTGAAGCTAATCAGTTGCTTTATTAAGAAGTCTACTGACTGATTCAGTTCAGTGGTGTGTTCAGAGTAGGCTGTGTTGAGTTTATTTTTGTAAGCTCAGGTATCTTCAGGATAAAGTTAGGCTACTGCTCTTCAGACAAGACTTTCTGTACCAGCGACTGTATTTATTCCTTTGGAAAACTAGATTACAAGAAGAATGGTATGGTTTTAGCACCTTTTATTTTTACATTCTCTGCCTAATAGAGAATGACAAATAAGTAGCTGGGTGAGTACCAGGACCAGGATTTGTGCTGTGGTACGATCCTGCTGGCTGAGGTTAAACAGCTTCCTTAACACCACTAGTACAAAACTGGTGGGTTGGACTAGATGACCTTTAAAGGTCCCTTCCAACCCCAAACATTCTATGATTCTGTGACAAAAACTGTTAATTTAACTGAAAATTGTTGTCTAATTAGCTATATTTGAAAATGGAGATCCCTAAGCAGCTTTGCTGGAATGACAGAAAGCTTACGGAAGTAAAATCTATAAAAATCCACAAATTAGAGTTGGACTGTGTTACCTGAGGCTGAGACAACTGTAAGAGACTATGGGGAGTCAGGAAAGAAGGCAGTACAAGAGGGTTACCTACACCAGGTGCTGCTCTGGGGAAGGGAGGCTGAAGGTGACAATAAATCTGGATCTCACCAGCTCTGAAATGGCTTGTTCCATCCTCTCCCCAGTGCACCTACAGTCTCTCTCCACCTCCCTGCAGGTACTGCAATTATTCCCGGAGCACCTGTCACCCATCTATACAATTCCTCCCCTGGGACTTATATTATTTATACTTGTTTATATTTACATTTAGTGCCACAGCAGTAGAATGGCACTGCCAAATGCCTGAGAGCACTGTCTTCCCAGGGCAGCTTCTGCCAGACTTTTTACATAACTGCAACCTCCTCAAAGCCTCGCTGCCAGCAGGGTCCTGTCAGTTAAGGCATTACTGCCAGCAAAACTTTTAAACATAAACCAAGACCTGGTGCAGATGGGCTTGGATCAGCCTAACCCGCTATTTATCAAAATGACCATTACCAAGCAAAACAAAAATCACAGAATCACAGAATAGTAGGTGTTGGAAGGGACCTCCAAAGATCATCGAGTCCAACCCCTCTGCCAGAGCAGGACAAAACTAGAGCAGATCACACAGAAATGTGATACAAGTTTTCACTAGTACATAACAGGTTTGTACCGTGTCAGTGTAAATTGAATTTGAATTTCCAACAGGAATTGGACCCTTCAACAAAATATTTTCCAGAAAAGGACTATGGAAATGTGAAGTATCAGTGGTAGACACTGCTTGGGGATGTTAGCACACGTCTTCAGCACTTCCAAGCGAAGGGAGTGCAAACCCTCAGAAGCACAGCTGTGAGAGGGCTACAGGGACAACTTGCCTTAAGTATCTGCTGTGTTCTGTAACACGATTCTCAAAATGCACAAAACCAGTATCTGAAGAAGGGGGCTGATATAAAGGAAAAATCTCAGCTGTCGCAGTGAGTCCCAGTTTGAGCTTGCACTAAGGACTTAATGGGATAGCCATCTATGCTGTTACCCAGAGGAGAAAATGGGCTCGTTATCCCTGGGATCTTGAGAGGATTGAAGAGTCAAGATCTGGAGGCTGAGCCAGGCTTAGTGCAGTTAACACAGCTCAGGTTGTGAAGGGCACTACGAGTCCTACAGGGCCCCGACAGCAGCCACGTGGTTTCGATTCTCCCACGTTTCACTTTCCCTGGTGGCCCCATACACCTTTAGGAACTGGTGCCCGGGGAAGGCTTTTCAGCACCAGGACAAGACAGCACACCCAGCTGCCACACCTTCCTGGAAATAGGTCGCTCCACAAGGAAGGATGTTTCTATCTGAGGATTCAGTCATACGGGTTTCAAGATGCCTCCTCTGATCCTTGTTTTGGATGAGCCGCTAAAGCTTCAAGGCTTTTTGAAAAGGCTTTGATTTACTCTGCTCTTCAGAAACAAAGGCAAACGGCAAAGCTCTGGATGCTAAACACCTTTTAAGTCGGCCATCTGTAGCTCGCACCACCGGAGAAATAGCCCAGGTTTGTCAAAGAGCACATCAACTCCGCAGAGGAGCCAGAAGAGCAAACCCAGCCTCCTTATTTGAGGCTTCTGCCTAGTAATCAGCCAGCCCACCTTCCGGCCAGTCTCCCCCTTGCACTGGTTTAGGAGCTTTCCCAGAACACAGGCAACACCTTTACGATGTGGTGAGGGAGCAGTCGTAGAAAACAAACCCTGCAGCACAGCCACAGACCTCATTACTCACATATTCTTTGATGTCCTTTGATTTCACGGCTTTGTAAGAATAATATGCGGGGTAAAGAGTGCCAAATATAAGCCTGGAAAAAAACACACAAACAACAAATGGATTAAATTGATTTCCTGTCACAGAGAAAGATACACACCCCCCACCCCCCCCCGGCCTGTTAAATGTGTTTCTTGCACTAGTAAAAGGTGTTAGGATTTGATTTAAGATTGAGTGCACCAAGTACAGTACAGGAGTGATTTTGCATCACTGGATTCAGAGAAATTATTGCCAGTGACATGAACAAAGAGCAGGGATTCAGGTTGCCTCTCCTTTTGCAGTGGTCTCCAGAGCTCTACCTTATGAGTTACACACAAAATAAACAAAACCAAAACAAAAAAGGTCACCACACTTTTAAAAGGAAGCTAAAAATCTCTTCTTCCCCCCCCCACTAATGTGCTGTGACACCAGGAATAAAGGAGTATTGCTTTCAGAGGCAGGACAAAGTGAGAATCATTTGTCCAAAATTCCTTCCACCACTACTGAATATTCTGACAAGCTGGCTGAGGGCAAAGCAGCATCCAAGTTCTACTAGTGCAAGGGTTTGAATGCTGGGGCCTTACCCTGCTTTAAACCTGCTAAAGGTAAGAGCCCTGCATGGGTTGGTAAAGTCCATTTGGGCTCATTAAAGGAGGAGGAATTTTCCCACCAAGATATACCAACAGCAGCAAGCCTAAAAATGCCATCTCTGATGCTCTTTCAGACAGTTTCCTTTCATTTATAAGTTTGAAAGGGATGCTGTCAGCTTCAAGATTTCGTGTAAGAAAGAAATAAGGATCTATAAGTTAAAAATAGCCCTACTGAGAAAAAAAATAAGAACAAAAAAACCCAACAAAAAAACATAGAGAATTTTTCATACTAGCTCCTCTCTGCATCACTGCCTAGCTGCTTATTCACTTCAATTATTCTGAGCATAAGCATAGGCTTGTCAAAACCACTTTGCCCTGCCCAGGTTTCAGTCAGTTTTATTCAGTGCAGTAGGATGATGCTGCAAACTCTGCATGTAAGAGATTGCAGGGCAATGTTTATTGGCTTGAAGCTTCCCCCTCTTCCTCCCGGAGCTTTTGCTTTAAATTCATACAGCTGTTTGCACTGCTCTTGGGAATGGAAACGATCAATGTTTCAATCCCTAATTGTGGAGCCACACGGACCCGCAGTCGTCTTTTCCATCCTGCCAGGAGCGGTTGTGTGCCATGGGACTCATAATTACAGCTGAGTCCATTACGGGCATAAGGCATTAAAAATTAACACTCTGGGATATGGTGCCCCATCCTCCTTCCCGTAGCTGAAGAAGGTGTTTCTGAAAGAACAGGGCAAGCCAGCACACATCTTGATTTCCAAAGCAGTGACCAAAGACAATTTGCCTGCTATTCATCATGCTTACTGTAGCATAGCTTAGCAAAACCTGAAGCACAACGCAGACTTCAGAAAAGCAGCTACTGAGTGATCAGATTCAGTATTTTTATAGCGGTTTCACACTGGCTTCCAAAAGCTTTGCTGGAAACAGTCAGTTCTGAACCCATTTCACCCACAGGGGCTGTGCTAAGTGCATGAATTAGATACAAATGCTCAGAAAGGTTCTGGGAAACCAAAGGCATTTTTGTCCCTTGCGGTATCGTAACAAACAGCAAGACCAGTTAGGGCAAGGCAAAACACACGGACAACAGCTTGCTCCTGTTCTCTCTGAAGCTAAAAAGAAATATTCCCTCCGAGTTCAATGGTAGCAGGACTTAATCCAAAGAAGTTTGTGCTCACAAAAGGAAGAAAGCTCCACAATATTCAGAAACTTAACACCCGAGCAGATAAATAACATTTTTGGCTCTGCTTATAAGAAGTACCACATTTCTGTCCTTCCCTCTTGGCCTGAGCCGGCTGCTCTCTCACGCTTTTGTTTCCTGCAAATAATCACTGAATGATTGATATTCATTTCCTCAGTTTGTGCTGGTAGCAGAAAGCAACTGGATCCTGAAGCAGCCAACAGTTTTTGCAGGATCACTAGAAAATAATGAGCTGCAGACAATAAACCCTTGAAAAAGGGGAAACTGTGCACTACTTTTGCATATGCAGAGCAAGAGATGGTTAATAAGATGATGTGCTCAGCCTCAACTGGAGATTGAGAGCTGCACTGATTTGCCTTGTAGCGAGTTGTGTGAGTATCTGGACATTTATTACTGTTACAATTTTCTCGACCAAAAACTGTTTTAAGGAATGTTGGATCCCAGTCCTGTCATTGCTGCAGCTTACCACGTGGCTTGGAGCCACTTGACCTCTGGGTACACCCTATAAATGGAAAATAAAAGACATTCCGGGATTTCTGTAAAGCATGTTCAGGGTTTTGGAGACAAATATCTGCACATGGGCATATTCCAGTTGTCACTGGGCTTTTTATCAGGCTTGAATACAATTTATTTCATTCAAACACGCACATCAATCCTCTATCTCTTCCCTCGGTTCCTCTCCCCTGCTGAAGACAATACTTCTCTCTTCCTCCTCACCCAAGCTTCCTGTGTATTTAAAGTTACCGTTGATTCTTGCCTTTCTTTATCCCCACGCTCAGTCTGTTGCCAAATCACCCCTTCTGCACACTATACGCAAAACCAAGGCTGATTCTTTGTCTCTGCCCAAGCCAAGAAGTCACTCCTTGCCCAAGCCTCCTTTCCAGCCTCCCTTGTGTGCTTCCCTGATCTCTACCCGACCTGGATGCACCGATGTTCAAATCTCTTCCCCCAGTCTCTCTCTCACACACACAGAGGCCACCTTTGCCTACCAAACTGCAGTAATATTCTTATCTTTGCTTTGCAGTGCCTGAAAAATGCTGCTCCTACCTACTGTTGGTTTGGTCTGTTTATCACATCCCACCTCAGTCCCTTCTCTCCTTTAATGACTGTAGTGCCACCAGCTTATAACTCTCTGATGTTCCTTTTATGTCTTCTCCCACAGCCTGGAGCTGCTGTGCTCCTTGCTCCTCCATTGTATATCACCCCACCACCTCCAAACAAGCTGTTCACTGACAGTTATCCTGACAACCCACAGTCTGAGAGGTAACAGCCCAAGCCACACAAATTCCAACCATGTCATTTCCCAGTTCCTCCTCATCTCTTTAATCTTCTTCTGCAACACTCCAGTTTTACCTGATGTTCTCTGAGCCCCACCACAGGACCTTCATCTTTCCTCACACATTCCCAGAATCTCGGCACAGCCCCTCGGCTCCCTCCCATAGCTGCCAGCTGGCCTGGCACATGTGCTAGGACTCCTGTGCTACATGCACTGCCTGCCTGACTGGTGCCTCACTGCAGCTCTTACCTCCTGGCAGACAGTGCTCTGAGCCAATCTCCTATCCAGCAGCTAATTCTTACAAATAATGCAGAAACTCAATATTTGAGACCTCTCTGACCCATCTGTTTTGGACACAATTACTCTGTGGATCCAAAAGTTAAGCGGCAGTGGAAAAACAGACTGCTTAAGCCTCACTTCCTTAGGAAACCAGGCTACAGAGTCAACCCACTCCCCACCCATTTCCATCTTCCAAAGCTTCTCTGTGTACCCTGAAAGGCCTTGGCTCTTTTGCCCTCTGTGCAAATACAGAAACAAAGATCCTGATCAGCAAACCAAGGACTCCCAGAGCTTGATGTAGTAGTTGCTAAGTTTAAAGCTACAGAGATGTGTTCCTACAGCCTGGGCTCAGGGGGAGGTGAGGAAGCAGTGACCTGGGAAAAGCTCACTTGCAGCACTAACCAAATAACCACACCAGTCTCACAATCCTTACACTGCTCCACGCTGGAGGTCTGCATCAATTACAACTGCCTTGAAAAAGGACAAAACAGCAGCAATAAAGAAATCACTGAAGAGTCAACTAATTGAGCAACAGGAGGCAAAAATCTAAGTAAAAGGTTAGTCTGCCTAAAGAATAAGATAGGAACTAACGCTGAAAATCTTATAATCCTATTAGACACAGCAGCAGCAGCAATCCCCAGTCTGGACCACTACATGCACTTCTGGTCATTCTTTGTCAAACGGGACATGGTGGAGGCAGCAGGGGAAAGGAGAAGGGCGACCAAAGTGTGTGGAAGTGCACTGGGGAAGACCCACAGGAGCAACTGTAAATGCTGCCATGGTTTCTTTTGCAGCACGGACAAGGAACTGAAGGTTATTTGCTCCTACTCCTGATGCAGTGTAAGGGGATATTCAACTGAACCATGAGAAAAAGGTCAAAAAGAAGAGGAGAAAGCCTCTCTATCACCTGGAGTTAATCTGTGGAACAGAAAAACTGTATTTATTACATTACATAGGACCTGGGGTTTGGTTTTGTATTTCATCATTCAAGCTTACCACTAAATGAGACAGGAAAGGATGAAGCTTCCCATATTGCAGGGTTTCCTGATTGGGGTATATTAAAGCAGCTCAACTGTTGGCTCCTCTTTAGCCACCTCGATCGTACTTCAGGGGAGCAGCTGCACCATCATCAAACCTCCTTCTGTCTGCACTAACCAGTACGGCCACAGCCAGCCCTGGCTGTTGTATCACAGAATGTTTTAGATTGGAAGGGACCTTAAAATCATCTTGTTTCAACCCCCCTGTCATGGGCAGGAACACTTCCCACTACATCAGGTTGCTCAAAGCCCCATCCAAGCTGGCCTTGAACACTTCCAGGCAGAGGGAATCCACTACTCCTTTTCCTTCCCCAGATTTGCTGGCATCAGAGAACACAGGCTAACCCAGATGGGGCAATATTCCTAATAACATCTAGGTTATAGCCTGGGGATCAGCATCAGAGCTGCTACCAGACCTGGGAGGGCCCCACATGACATCTTGATGATTTACTGATGCTATTTTCCTCATGAGGAGCCTGGTCCCACAGCCACTTACCTGTTAAATTAACTCTCACGTTCCATACAGCAGCCACTGAAATAAATAGAAAGATTCTCAGGAGTACTGTCTGGGACTCAGGTTACCTCCAGAAATGCCTAAATATCCATTCTCTTGAGTATTTTTAACCACACAGGTATTTTCTGGCTAGTAAACTAACGTTATAAATACACCAGCAGGGTGCCATTCACATCCCAAGCCATTCAAGTTTTGCTCATCCAGTTACCATGCCACCAGCAGCGTTAGGACTGCCCAAACGTTCAGAACATTGTCCTGCTACAACACAAACAGAACAGCCCTTATTTTGCCCAGAAATAATTCATGTTTCCGTATCGTCGGCACGCAGCAGCCAAGATGGCAAACTTCTGCTGCAACACAGGGATGGACACATTTAGGAACCACTGAAATATTTCCTATTTCCTCAGCACGTTGGCTGGCTGGTGCGTGCTGCTCACACAGAGAGCAGCAGCTGAGCTGTCACCACGCCAGCATTCCTCACTGAGAAGGGTGCCAATAGGTTTGAGTTCCTTATTATGGGTCCTAATTAATATTCATGCAGTGCCACAGATTAAAAATAAATGGCATTGTCTTTGGACCAAAGGTTCCCAGTTTAAATCCAGCAGCTGTGGAAGGGAAAATAAGCAGCGCACAAGGTCAGGGAAAGGGTTAATGCCAGCCCCTTGACAGGGCTGGATATCATGCCTGATACCCAAGAAGGGACTGGGGTAGAGGAAGCACCAGTTGCAGAGGAGGCTCCAGGCTGGTATTCCCTGGAAGTGGTCATTCTGTAGCAGAATAGGTCCCACATGGGGGCTCCAGGGTAGCCAAGAACTTGCCTGTTCACCCCACAGATGAAGCCATCCCCACCCTGGGCACCAGGAGATATGGTTACCTGGCTGGGACAGCCTGACACCTCAATACACTCTAGGAATACCAAAGATGCACACAGTGCCTCAGTGCCAAAGCCCTCCCCCGAGGAAAGCACTGGGCCCCGACACCCCTGAGACAGGTCGGGCTCACTTCAAACTCCACTTGCAACTCAAATCAAACATCCTTGTGGGGTTGGTTTGCTGCTGCTGAGGACACCCCTGCAGCTGTGCCCATGTCACTTGGCCTGAGCAGGTATTAACAAGGTATAAAACTCCACTTGAATGTCCCTCTGCTTTAGGAAACACTCCTCCTCACCTCCTTGGTGGGTGACCTGCTTAGTTCCTCTGGGCTGCTGAAACCTTGTCCTCACAAGTGCTTCTGAAGCACCACGCACACCCACAGTGCCAAGGAAAGAGAGGGCAGGCCCAGGAGAGCTCAGCATCTAACAAAGACACTCTGCTTTGCTTCCAGGTCCACTTCTGACTTCTCAGCCAGGCTGCTACAGAAGCAAACCACACACTTCAACTTGATTCACACGACCTAACGGCAGGCGAATCCTGATTGCTCCTCTGGCTGAAACTGGGGGGTAAGGGGATACCTGCCTGTCCTTCCAGCAGAAATAGAAAGAGCAAGGGCTGTCCTTGATGCTTCTAATTTAAGCAGTCTTGATCCTCCTGAAGCAGCACATATTCCTCTCCCATTGACACCACCTATTTTTTTCCCCTCAGCCAGGGCACAGCTCACGTGTGAGCTGGAAGATGGCCAGGCACAAACAGGTGAAGGGACGTGGCAAGAGGGATGGTCGGAGCAAGTGGCCTTGGCCAGCCTGGAGCCATCAGGCAACTATTATGTTCAGTCACATTGAGATTCTACACCCAGACTTGCCTGAAGAAGGCAAACACGATTTCCTTTTCCCCACTTCTTGTTACAGGCAGAAGGCAGAAATGCTAAAATAACAACACTGCTGGTGGAGAGACCTTGTAAAATATTGGGATTGTTAAGAAAATGCACGTGTTGCCTACTGAAACCTGACATCCCCACTAAAGCTATCAGCAGTGAAGGGTCTCATAGGGTTGATATTTACACTGGCACCCTTGAGTATCATATTTAAAGCCCAGCCAAGATTAAGCTGGTACTTCACCCTTCCCAGGGTTACTGTTCCAGCCTGTCTTCAAACTCAGGCAGAATTGCAGCAGTTTACACACAAGTTAATGGTTCCAAGTTTTCTTTACAGTCCTTCAGAGCAGAAAAGGTCTGCATGGCTGCTATAAAAACACCCCACAGCTCTGCAGCTATTTTAGGAAGCAAATCTATCGCAGGTAGATGGCTTGCTAAGCTGGTCTGTTCTACTTCACACTGCCTTCAGTAGAGCTGCCTGGCCCGGTGCAGATGGGTGGCTGACGAGCAAGGGGAATTTTTTTGCCCCAAAAGCAACGCTTTAAAGGAAGGGTCTGCATGGAAAGCGTGTCAGGCTGGTGTGGGGCCCCCACCCATGGGTGAGAAGCTGTGGGTTGATAGGAACACTGTCCCTGGCACACGCCAGGAAGCTCCGAGCAGCTGCCTGCAAGAGATAGTGTTTGGTGAGCCTCATCCAAGGCACTTCTCCTGTCGCTGCTCCTCCTCTCTCAGTGCCTTGGCTCAGCAGGACCACAGCAGAGAGCAATCCACAGCACTCAGCTTTCTCCCAGCGCTTCATTCAGACCCTTTCGGGAGAGAAGAAATATTTCATCAAAGTGTGATACTGAGGGGAATAAAATCTGTGCCTTTTAGAGGAGAAAATATTCTCTGCTACGTGACCGGGTCAGATCTTCACCCAGCTTCACTGCTCCAGAAGGGCAGGGCTCAGCATCTGAGTGCCCCTGATGGTTTCCTATCGAGTACTGACCGTAGAGCTCCTGCCACGAGAGCCCTCTCTTTTTCCAAGCCAAATAAATAGCAATTTGAAAACTAAACGTTATGTTTTAGATAGGAAGGGCTGCTTTTCCTGACTCTGGAAAAGAGATGTTAGGTGGAAAAAGGCTTTTTTAGAAGCACTGACATTATATTCCAGAGATGACAGATGGTCTAAAATCTGTATTGTGAGTTAGCCTACAGATTTATGGTAGGCTCGTGATACAAAAAGGAAGAGAAAGAGACATATAACCTAGCCAAACCCCTTTCTAGGATAAAAAAAGGTATAAATATAAATATAAACTATGGATTGCATATCAACAAAGTCGCTCTGCGTTATTTTCATACAAACCCACAAAGCCCATGCTGCAGGTATTATTTTGGAGTTACTTTAACCAACGCTATATGAATCAACTTTTAGGAAGTGTAAACACGAAAAGAAATCCCAATTTAGAGTGTAATCTTATATTCTGTGTATCCAAAAACTCAGTTCAGGTTGTGGAAGACTTTTACCATCAAACTATGAGTGCTACTAACTACTGTCTGAGATGGTGGTGAGACACAAAAGCAGCCACACAGGGTCAAATCCTAGGCTGGTGCCACTCCCATGGTTTTACACCAAAGTTACTCACTCTTCTCAAAATGAAGCTAAAAGTGTTGGGTTTTTTTGTCTGTTCCTCACTGAAAGACAGCTTTAGACTCCTAGTGTCGTACTTAGGGGACACGAAACAGGAATAAAAAATTAAATGAAACTATAACTCATCAAAATCAATTGCAACATGATAGAGTAATGTTACTTCAGCTTGCGGGGGACAGGCTATTACTAGAAGTGCTTAACTAAGTGTGAGAAATACTTTAGCTCAGCGATGTAATCTAAATAACAAACCAAAAGACCTCTTTGGCTCAAACACACAGCTAAAGCCATGAAAAATGTTGACTTCCCACGGGTTACCAATGGTTCAATACACTGAAATAAATGGAGCAGTCCCAAGGCTGCTCTGAGTAGCACTGGGTCTCGGAGATCTTCACAAGCCCTTGGAGGATGGAAACCTTGGTTAGATCTCTACACTAGCCAAGGAGAGAGATTTGGTACAGGAACAGGTATCAGGCATGGTCATGAGCAGCTTGGTGAAAAACAGCCTGAGGAGAAAAATCTTACTACTGTCTGGACATCTCTATAAATATGCCAGTAATGTAGGGGCCTACAAGAAGAGTAGACTACAGAACAAAACCAGAACTTTAAAATAGAGAAGAGTAGATGTAGAGTGGACGTTAGGAAGAAGTTCTTTACTATGAGGGTGGTGTAACACCAGAACAGGTCGCCCAGGGAGGTGGTGGAGATCCCATCCCTGGAGACATTCAAGGTCAGGCTTGATGGGGCTCTGAGCAACCTGATCTAGTTGAGGATACCACTGCTTACTGCAGTGGGGTTGGACTAGATGACCTTTAGAGGTCCCTTCCAACCCAAGGCATTCTATGATTCTCTGATTCTAAATTAACAGTAAACAGCATAGCCCCTTCCATCAGCAACTGAGCTTAACGTCTTACATCTCTGAGGGCTCTACAATACTAACTGGAAAAACTAGAAGACCAAACATCTGGAGGGACCAGCCACACTACAGAGACATGGGACCCAACTGAGTCATTAGCTCTACGTTCCAGTCCTGGTGTCTAGCTCCTAGTTAAATAAAACAAGCAAACAAACAAAACCCTCCCACACCCACCTTTAAAATATCTCTTCTCATTCTGATACCACATTTCAAAGGATTTCAAAGTGCAGTACAAATATTAGTGACTGGAGTATCAGGGCTGACTGCACCTCCATTGACTTATGATTATTTCTATTTGACCAGTGATTTACGGCTATTTTAAACGATAAGGACAGTGAGACCCACTGGAAATTATACAGGAAGCTCATGTCAGAGACATGACCAGCACTCAGTTTTCAACTCCAGTTTCAAAGCAAGAGCATAGGAAAACTAAGACAAGCTGATTCTAGAGGTAATTTCAGAATATTCTGACCATCCTGCTGCTTTTGTTAGGACAGGGCTCAGAATGTCACACACTGTATATATAACAGCCACAGCATTGCAGGGAGTTCACGGGCCATGCAAACCACATTTCTCTTTATGTCCCACAGACACAGATTGGTATTTCTTCTGGGTACTATAACAACATTCTAGGGAGGGGCTGGGCACTTTTTTTTACTAGGACCTGCATAATTTAAAAAAAAAGAAAAGAAAAAAAAAAGAAAAGAAAATGAGATACTGTTGTACAGCTTGAAGAAGTCAGACTTCTAGTCTTTTCTCATATGGACAAGGATTTCTAGTGTGAATTTTAATAGAGTACTTTCCTCCAGGGTCTTTTCTCATTTCATTCATCCTTTTTAATCCCTCCATTTTATATTGGCTAATAACAGCATCTTAATGAAATGCATGGTACAACTGCGATAAACAAGGAGGGAGAGATCTCCAGCTGGAGCTAAACTGATACAGAGCAGCCTCCAGTCTAACCTAGACATAAAGGAGAGGGAATCAGAAGGAACCAAGACTCTGTACCGAAGCCACAGATCATTAACGAATAATCAGTCAGAGCTTCTGGCTACACCTCTGCATTCAGCTTCAACTACCAGTAAAATTACTTGTCTCTAATTAAAATAAATTAGAAGAAAAATGACCATTTAGTGGTTAATCCTAAAACACAGTGTTAGGATAAGTGATAAAAAACAACTAGGGGAGCCTAAATAACATCCTGTCCCATCACCTCGTGGGGCTGTCCCAGGAGAGCATCAGCCCCATGAGGGTGACACCCATCAGGACAAATCAATGGGAGAGGCTTCCAGAGTACCTTACAGACTGGGGTGTTCACTACAGTACCTACAGGGGTGTGAGAGTCATCATGGGATGCGTGGGCAGACAGTGGACTAGAGCTGACGTGTGAAACGAAAAGCACACCAACATGACAGTGCAGCAGCACCCTGCTTTGTATCTCACTCCTTCACATACTAGTCCACAATGGTCAGGTTGTAAAACAGCTACTGATTCTCCCGAAGAACGTCGGGGACAGCCAATGCTCTGGCTTCTGTGCTACCAAGCTTTATCAACAGTGTTCACTGGAGAGTAAGAGCACTTCTTCCAGGGTCGGCTCTGGAGGAACCAGACTCACCCAGAACCTAAGAAGCAGCACCAGTCCCCTGTCAGCTGTAAATCTTCAGCCCATTTTCTCCAGTAACAACAAACAGCAGCTTAGATGTTAAAAAAAGCCCACCTACACCGAACCAAATGATTGTAAACACCTTTCTTCCCCACACTCTCCCACCTGAGAAGAGAAAGAGCAAAACCCACACAACAGCTACCACTTAGCGTGCCACTGGAAACTGTTCAAGTGAAAAAATGGCAAAAGTAATATAAGAAGTAGAAATGTGTCCTTTAGACCAAAATCACAGACTCATTTAGGTAGGAAGACATGAATCCAAGTAGGACGTCTTTAATCCAAAATAGAAACAAGTCTGAGTTTACATCAGATTGTTCCACACCCTATCTGGTCAAATTTTCAGTATCTCCACCTCTGGACCCTCCTTCCAGTGTTTGCTTAACCTCACTTTGAAGATTATTTTTTTTTCTTTATACCTGTATAGAATTTCCTTTGCTGCAGTTTGTATCCATTGCCCCTCACGTTTTTTGCTGGCTCTGTCTTCTCTGTAACAACCCATCACGTTTTCAAAGACAGCAATGAAATCTCTCCTTCACCATCTCTTGTTCAGGCTGAACAAGGTCAGCCTGCTCACCTCTCCTGGTGCACCGTGTACTCCAGTCCCCTTCCAGTGCACTCACTGCACTTTGCTGGTGCCCTCCTTGCACTAAGGAGACCCAAATGGGACATGCTGCTCCAGCCAGACATTCTCTCACACTTGCCAAACAGAGGGGCACAAGCACTTTCCTCAACCTGCTGGCTAATCCTCTTACTTAAACCAATCCTGTATCAAGATCTGGAAGAGAACAGCACTGCACACCCTTCCCATCAGCAGAGGTGCAGAAGAGACAGGGACTCACTCCATGAACGATGAGGAGACCTTTCCTTGCTGCTTGGAGAACCTTCTTGCTCATTCATACTACACCCTTTCCTCTGCAAGCGGTGCTGTCCCCAGGGAGCTAAGCTGGGGCTGTGCTATGACAACAACAGATGCCATTCTAAAGCAGGACTCTGAAAATGCTCTTTTTAGCCTACTCCAAACGAGCTGGTGCAATAGTACAAACCTCACTTATCTCCCTGTAAAACAAAACTGGACTGCCAAGGGAAGTTCATGAAGAATAGCACCATGTTGCCTCAGCTCTGGGACTTAACGTGGACCAGGCTGCTGTTACCAAAGAGCTTCAAAAAAAAAAAAGGAGAGGGAGGGAGGGCGGCCAGAGAGATAAAACTAGTATTTACACTTACTGCCTTGATTCTCTTCCTCAGCCTTTTTGGGGGAGCTAGAAGAAGAACAGCTAGATTTCCCTTATCTCTACAGCCACATAGTCCCAGGGTAAGGCTTCATGTCATTAAGTGTGCAGCATCGCTGCGAAATGTAATGGGTTTATGGTAATGCTGTTGCATGATGTATTGCTGCAGAAAGCCACTGGTAGGGAGGTCATTAGCAGCTTATTGACTTGTCTGCCAAACACCGTATCCCTTGGTATGTATCTGGAGATAAAATGAACCATCTTTTCTCTTGCTGGAGCTGAGAACCTCACGGAGAAAGCAATTACCCATGCACATGGCTAATAGTCATGCTACAATCATTTGTAAAAGGATCAGAGGCTGCAACACCCAGCAAGGCCTTGATTGAGCTAAAACTCATTTAAAGGGCTTCCTCAAATGACAATCTCCACTGCAGCTCCTAAAATCATCCTTTGGAAGCTGGAGGATTGTATTTTCAGGCTAAAAGAAGAAAGATTAAATAGAACTGATTCTAAGAATTGTTACATTTAGCACTTTTAAAGGGTTCACCTATGTTAGTAACAGGACAAATACATACCCCAGGATTCAGGAAGCTTTAATTTCTCTGTCCTACTAACTCTAAGAGGCTTTTCAGGACTGTAACTGAGTGCATAGCAGAACCCTAGGCACAGAAATACCAGTGCCTCTGTAAGTCTTTACCATCCTCAACTACTTCTCTCCAAGCCTTTGGGAAATAGTTCAGTTCTCACATCCCCATTTTATAGACTGGTTTCTCCAAGGCCCAGAGGAGCATTCCCCTGGCTGGACATTTAACATGCAGAGCCAACATGCAAAAGCGGCATCTGTTGGGCCATTTTTAGCGTGCTGGGATTGGGCAGGGTACTGTCACTGTTTCTGGCATGGGGCACAGCAGCATACAGCGTGGGTGTACTCCTGTACTCTCATCGGGAGGAGATGCAGTTGCATAGCCTCTAAAATTCATGCCATTCCCTCTGTAACACTTGCACATTGCCCAGAACCACAGCCCAAGTTAAAAATTTCTGACTAGCAATTGGCTTTGCAGGTGCATGTGACAGATATAACCTCACACAGCCTGCACAGGATTCTATAAGATCTTTGTTCTGCACTCAGCGAAGAGCAGATATATACACAAATGTGGACATCAAGGCAGAAATACTGGAATTCAGACACATTTCCTCAGCAATCTGGGTTGTTTCTTAAAATGCAAGGTTTCTCTTCTGAACTTTGGAATCTCTTTACAGCTCTGGAGGCCCCACCACATGAAGGACATGGACCTGTTGGAGCAGGTCCAGAGGAGGCCACAAAGATGATCAGTGGGCTGGCACACCTCTCCTGTGAGGACAGGCTGAGAGAGCTGGGGTTGCTCAGCCTGGAGATGAGGAGATTCTAGGGAGATATTATTGCAGCCTTCCAGTATCTGAAGGGAGCCTGCAAGAAAGCTGGGGAGGGACTTTTTACAAGGGCTTGTAGTGATAGGACAAGGGCTAATGGCTTTGAAATGGAAGAGGGGAGATTTAGATTAGATATTAAGAAGTTCTTCACTATAAGGGTGGTGAGGCACTGGAAGAAGGTTGCCCAGAGAGCTGTGGAAGCTTCATCACTGGATGTGTTCAAGTTGGATGGGGCTTTAAGCAACCTGGTCTAGTGGGAGGTGTCCCTGTCCATGGCAGAGGGGTTGAAACTAGATGATTTTAAGGTCCCTTCCAACCTAAACCATTCTATGATTTAACTTTCCTACATTGTGGTTCATCCCACAACTGAATATTCTTCTGCTACAAAAAGACAATTCTATTCCTGCTCCTCTCAAACCATATTAGCTCACTAAGCATCTCCAGGTTTTCTGTTTCTTGACCAACATCTGATTTCCTTCTGGTGTTTTCCTATCTTACCATAGCTTCTCCATGAAGCTTCACAAGTTAAACACTTGCCTGCTACATCAAGGACTCTAGATGTCAGTCCCTGTGGTGTTTTACTAAGTGAATTTTGGGTCTTTACCTGAAGACAGAAGAGGGTATTTCTTTTAGCTTCCACTACTACTATTCATCTGCATTACAGTTTTTAGCAACCAGCTATTACCTAAAGTTCAGAAGAGACTTAAGAGCAAGGAGAATATCTATTGAAGCACCTCGTGGTACAGCACTTCATACCGAGAGCTTCACAACATCAACCAGAAATCATCGATTTTAAGCAGAGAGATTCCTAGGGTAAAAATCTTTAAAGAAGCCTGAGACAACAGGCAGTTTTCAGAGGTGAAAAGTATCTAAAGCTTCCATTGATCGTGCTGGAATTAAATGGTTTTCACCACTGGAAATCAGCAGCTTGGTCACAGCCCAGGTAGAGTCAATGTGAGATCCAGAAACAGAAGTCACAATTTCCAGGCTATGCTTCTGTTCGAGCCTTTACCACAGTCCTCTTTACACTGAGATTTTCACTCTGTGAGCACAGCTTAGTAGCACAGTACTGCCAATTCCCACATTTGTTCATTTAATCTCATCAGGTGATTTCGTGGAAGTGATTATAGGAACATCTCAGTTCAAAATAACTTCTCAGACTTAATGGTTTCTCAGAAAAGAGCAGACTACCAATCTTGCAGTTCAGAGTACAAATCAAAGGATCTGATGCATGGAGATATCTATATAGGCACATACTATATATATTTTAAAGCCAGTCTCACAATTTGGTGAAGAGCTGAAGGGGTTGGAGTCAGGGGGTTTTTTTAATGCCTCCAGCCAACAGTATTGCTACCCAGACACTCAATCTTCATTCTGACAGAAGATGTCATGTTCCCATTTGCATTCAATTTTGATCTCTCCCAGACTTCCCATATCTTTCTGAATTTCAGGCTTTGGCTAAGAACATTAAGAGAGTAAAAGGGATAAGCCCTGCCACTCTCTTCTGTTCTGCTTTTCCCCAAACACAAACATATTCAGATCAAAGCCTGAGACAGGGGCATAGCTCCACTCTTAGGCCATGAGGAACGCCTCTTTGTTTTGGGCTTGGATGAAATGCCAGTGCATTGTACATTTCAGAACAGTAAAGGCTTTGCCTCATTTTCTTTTGGCTTAATGACTTCACCTCTTTTCCCTTCTCACCTTCTCTCACACACATATACCTTGCAGCTGGCAGCGACTCAGAATATAAAATGAAACATAAACTGAGGCTTAGGAGCCAGATGGAGATTCCACAGAAATAACTCGAGAGGAAAGCAAAGGGAAATGCAGCCAATGCTTCCAAGCCCATTACAGAGATTTCTAAGCAAGCAGCTGCCCGAGAAGTCAGCTTGTACTTTTTGTGGGAACACCCACACTGCCTGCTATCTTATGTATGCTCTTCCACCACTTCTTACTCATTGTAACACTGCTGGTTTAAATGCCACAGTCCAGGGCTTGTTCTCCTTCCCAGGCAAGAAGATTCACACAGAAGGATGACAGCATTGCGACTGACACTCTCCAGAAACAAAGTGCTGCTGTTTTGAAGTGAAATGGTTAATTGTTTCAAACACAACATGCAGCTGTATGAAATGTGCCTTTGCTGGCACTGGGTCTTGACAGTCTTCAGCCATTTATGGATTGACTGCCTAGACTGAGGTTTCTTGGTTTCAAGAACATACCTAAAACACAATAGTGTGTGAATAGGGGTCTGATTTGTTACAGCCAAGTATCTGCAAAGCTCAGCAGAATAATAATTGAAAAAGAATGCTGAGCTATGTCAGTGGCTGTAGAGCACATCTGAGTGCAAAAACCGAAGGATGCACTAGAGCAAAGAGAGGAAAAATATCTAGCCTGTAAGTAAACGGGGTGTGTGTGTGTAGGATTTTACAAAGGGGGGTTACATGAGATTAACTATGAATCATGGACAAACCACAGGGAAAGCAGACTGATTCAGTTTCCAGCACCATGAAAAATCAGGTGTAGTATTTGTGTATTTAAAATGCACATCCTGCCTGATGGGCGGCAGGCGAGATGATCGTTCACTCTGGCTGCACGCAGGCTCTTCACCAGCTCTGCTCATTTTGCAGTGATCTTGGAATAATCTGTAGAAGTATGCATAGGCTCTGTATCATCAGTCATGTATGTCACATTCTCTTGAGGCCTGGAAATGGCTGTCAGCGAGCTCTTGGGATTCGCAGCTCTGGAAAGCCTGCAGAGCAGCACTGAGAGGGAGTTAAGCCAGCCAGGAGCAGGGCTGCAAGCTAAGAGCTGATGGCAGCAGGCTGTGGTTAGCTGGCACACTGCAATGTCCTGCACCCTCTGGAACAGATCTTCACATAAGCATTAAGCATGAGAGATGACAGAGTTTCTCCCTGTTTGATGTGATTAAAGTAGACTTTAAAACGTATGTGCTTGGGTGGTCTGCAACAAGGCGTTAGGATTCTTTAGGCTGAATCTAAAGAGCAGGTGGTCATGCCCTTCATCCTCAGCTTTCAGGGCGTATTAACGCTTACTAGAGTGAAGCTCAACACACAGCTCCAGATCTGAGGTTAGAGATATCTTGATTACAGGCTTTGGGATGGCCCATTTGATTGGCTTTAGCTGCTGAAGTGCAGGTAAAACCATATGCCAATCTAGTGATGAAATTCCCAACACTAAAATGAAATCATAAAGTAACCATCCTGGCTGTTTCACCTTGAGAAAAGAAGGCTGAGGGGAGACCTTCTTGCCCTCTACAACTATCTGAAGGGAAAGTGTAGCGAGGCGGGAGTTGGTCTGTTCTCACTGGTGACAAGTGACAGAACAAGAGGCAGTGGCCTGAAGTTGAGCCAGGGTTGGTTCAGGCTAGATATTAGGAAGCATTTCTTTACAGAAAGGGTTGTCAGGCATTGGAATGGGCTGCCCAGGGAGGTGGTGGAGTCACCATCCCTGGAAGTGTTTAAGAGGTGGTTGGATGTTGTGCTTAGGGACACAGTTTAGTGGTTTTGATAGAGCTAGGAGTGAGGTTGGACTTGATGATCTTGAAGGTCTCTTCCAGACGAAACTATTCTATGATTCTGTGTCTTTGTGAGCCCTCTGTCCTCAATGTCACCACTCAAGCAGCAGTTTAACTTGAGGTTCTTAAGGAACATAAGCCCTCTGTTGTCTTGAACTGGCCAGTTTCTGCCCTATAATATTCAATTTTCTAGGCTCCGGCAGGCACCCTCTACAAGGCCCTCACCATCTGAGCTACAATCACAACCTTGGGATTCTGAGCTGGGTGGATTTACACCACTCACTGACTTCAGCAGAGCTGCACCAGTTAAACACAACTTTGAAGCCCTGGCATTGCCTTAGGGATGAGAAAATGGTTGAGGTTTGCAATGGATCAGCATTTTTCAGATATTTATTCTCTCTGTCTGCAGAACAGCCACCCTTGATCCTTCAGGTTTACCACAAGCCAGGACTGGGAATTTTTGTGGCAGTCCTTGTTAAAATTTGGCAATGCACCACTTAGCTTATTTCCAATGACAAAACAGAGGAGATCCAATTATTCCAGATATGAACAGATTGCTCTTTCCCCCCCTCATATACCATGAGTTTTTTTTGTGAGAGGGCTACACTTAAAATTTTTCTATTCAATTCCACCTTTTCTGTTTGGATGACCATTTTTCATTTCACACGGATTCTTTAACTCTGACCATGTGCCTGCAAGGCTTTTTGTGAGCATATAAAATGATACACTTATTTGACTGCTGGATTAGAGAAAAAGAGTTGGTGCAGTTCCCAGTGGATCTAAGCTCTCCAAATCTTCTAAGTCAATGTGTGGTGACTCAATTATGTCTAAGTGTTGAGGTGCCAGACCATCCTTACAAATTCCCCTCTAACAGTCAGCTGTAACAGAACACACCATGGACAAAGACCTCAAAATGCTATCCAAATACTGATGTAACGAGCTCTACCTAGTGCTGTATACATCTACAGATATGGATATATTTACAAGAGGGAGATGATATCCTGAGAAAGGATCATTAGAGCACCGTTTCACCCTAAATCATTAGAGTCAGCAGGGGATTGGTTTGACTGATTGCATTCTGACAGCTACGAAAAGAGGTTAGCATGATATAACAGGAGAAAATTCCCATAACATTTATGTGGGAAACTGTTTACTCTTATCTCACAGGCAGTGTTTTTAAGGTATCTGTTCTAAATAACAGCTTCCTCCCTGCATCTGATCCTAAAAGACAGACCCTTTCTGTATATAGGACAGCAGAATATGTTGCCATGGAAATTATTATGATCTACTTAAATTCAGCAAATCCAGCCTTATGAGGTGTATTCCCTTGAGTATCACCATTTAATTATTAATGTTCTTTCTAAATAGCAACATCTTTCTGTTTTGACCAAAATCCTTATAAGCAGAGTGAAAGCAATAAATCTGGAAAGTGGAACCCTTTGTTCAGCTGCATCTTCAGGGAAGATGCAAACAGCCTCCAAGCTGCCTTGCCAATGTGCTTCAGCTCAGACCTAGATGGATCAGCTGAAATGAAGAGAGACTCATTTAGTGTCTGTGTCCGTGATGGCCCTGGCCTCTCTGCTGTGATTTCCAGCAAAAATACATCTTCAGTGGAATCTAAACACTGACCATTCATTCTCTTCCATAAAGCCACCAGTCTTGCTCTCATTCTCCAGCTGTGAAAGCCCAGTGAAACCACTCATTCTGCTCCCATGAAATATATCACTAAACCCAAAGCTGCCTCAGGGCAGCTCCAGCATCCATCTTTCTCCTTCAAGTATCACCATGAATTCTGCAGGTAGGTTTTTAGAAGCCAGATGGTGTTATTCAGAGTGATCTAACGCTGGGGATAGCTTCTTGTGGGTCACGTAATATGGGTGGCTCACAGCTCTAAGTTTAGACACGCACACACACACATCCTCCCAAGCGAGAGGCAGCAGGACAAGGAGAACCCTTCCACCACCAGTCGAGCTGCTCATGCGCGAAAGGGCCCGAGGCAGAGCGTGGCCCAGAGCAGCCCTGTGGGAACTGCCCAAGGCAGAACAGCAACGTGACCTGCAGCCTGGGTGAGCTGCTCTCCCCACTTGCTCATAGCAAGTGTTAGGGCATTTGTGATGAAGAGATCAAGACAAAGCAAGCCATGAAATGTTGTGATGACAGGAGGTGGTCATCTTCCTGTGATTACTTTATTCTTCTGACCAGGTGCTTCCCATCTATCCTCCCTAGAAGGTTACTCCTCATGAAATACCACCTAAAACTCCTGGTTTCACTACTCCATGAGTGCTTCTGAGGGACTGACAGTCAGAGGAGCTCTGCCACAGAAGGTTCCAGTCTATGTAAAACATCCCAGAGCACCCCTGAACTTTTGACCACTGGCTTGGAAATTTCAGCTCAAAATTTATATTTCCATTGCCCCTCCAGTTCTACTCCAGAGAGTTTGCTTCATACCCACATCAGGTTCTATCACACAAAGCAAAACTGATGGTTTTGGTGGACAAAAGTTATCACTAAGCCTATTTCACAGGTACCAAATTAAGAATAAATAACTTTCCCTCTTCCCACAGGGAGTTTGCAGCTCCACTGACCCCAGGCTCTTGGTATTCTCATGCAAAATCTGTAGCACTAGCCTTCCCCAGCTCCTTTGTACAAGGCTAGCTGTTGGTTGTAAGCCTCCCTCCAGAACACGAGGCAAGAATTGTCTGTTAGTTTCTGGCTTTCCTCTAAAACCACTTATTTAGAGGCTGGAAACAAGAAATCGAATAAATGAGCTCAACTGAGCTGAATGAAAGGGAGCAACAGTATAAACGCAACAGAAATGCTTCCTGAGCAGGAGCTGCAACTGTTTGTTGATGCTGGTAGCACTGAATTGCTCGGTAGACTCAAAGGCAGGCTACACACATTGGCCTGGCATCCTGGGACCAGTCCAAAAAGACACAAAATTGCAGTTGTGAGGGGCATTCTTTCTAGCTCCTCACAAATAGGTTTTTCGATACTAGTTTTGTTGTCCTGTAAAATCTGCCATTTTGGAAAGCAAAAGGTTACTGTTGGCTCCATGAGAGAGAAAGGTGGGGGTGGGGGGAGACAGACTGCAGCTTGCTTAGCCTGTTGATTGATTCCTTCTTTGGAACTGGACAGTTGTTTATTTATTAGCAGTTAGTGCATTAGCAGCAAGGGACACAGCAAGCAAGTAGGCAGCATCTGAAGAAAACCTTCACTAAGCGTGACACCAGGCCAGCATTCCCAGCTGTCCTCCTGTCATTCCCAAGAGTAAATCTCCAAGCTGACACCCAATCCTCCTCTGCCTCCGTATCAATGTGTGTCCCTCCTGAAAAATAATCCTTGCTCTTCGTTTTACTTACTATACAACCAACTTTTCTCCTTCTTCAGTACCATCCCTGCCCTTCTTCTGGCTACGTGGCAGCTTTTACCAGCCTGCAGTTCACTGCTTTACCACCGATATCAAATTTAAATCTTTTATCCTTCCCTTCTAGATCCTGCAAAATGTGTCTACAAGAAACAAAAAACGGGTGTCTTGGTTTAACCCCAGCAGGTAACTAATCACCACGCAGACAATCACTCACTCACACTCCCTCCAGCAGCACTGGGGGAGAGAATTGGGGCTATTGGCTGATATAAAGACAGTTCAATACACCAGAACATGAAGAAAATATGCATAACAATAATAGCAGCAATGAATTAGAATTCTTGTGTTTGTGCGAGTGATGCACAATGCAACTGCTCCCCGCTCAGCCAGTTCCCAGGCACCAGCCCCTGGCCAGCCTTCCCTTCAATTTATATACTGGGCATGACCTCGTACGACAAGGAACGTCCCTTTGGCCAGTTGGGGTCAGCTGTCCTGGCTGTGTCCTCTCCCAACTCCTTGTGCCCCTTCAGCCTTCTCGCTGGCAGGGTATAAGAAGCTGAAAAGTCCTTGACTTGGTACAAACACTACTTAGCAACGACTAAGTGTGTTATCAACATCATCCCCATACTAAATCCAAACCACAGCCCTGTACCAGCTTCTAGGAAGAAAAACTCTATCCCAGCCAAAACCTGGATGGCAGGGTACCCTACTAAGGAGATAATGCCTGCTCTGAGGTTCATATCAAAAGATGAAGTGGTTCTCAAAGCCTGGGAAAGTACCAGTTCTGGTGCTCCAGTTCTGGCACACTGCTCCAGGTCTGGAGGGCCTGCAGAACGAGCAGGCATGTCTATCTCAGCCCTTCCCTTCAGAAGCACACAAGTCATGGAAAGATAAAACACAGTTTTCATTTTGTTGCTTCTTCTAGTTCATTCTCACCACTCTGCTCACCATCTATTTTGCCAATATTTCAACAGTTTAAATTAGAAGCTCTTCAGAGCAGGAATTTTGCCTTACTACACGCATGTGAAGTGCCAAACCAGAACATGAACGCTGTACCAGTGAGAGGGCCACACAGAAATCACCAAGGAGCACAGGATCAAATGATTCCCCTAGAAGGCAGAGTTGAATTTATTCATACATTCTTTTTATATTGCTACAAAACTTAGGAGAACCAACTAGAGACTAAACTCTATTGTCTAGGGTGCTTTAAAATCAAAAATACTAAATGAGACTTCTTGCCCCAACAAGCTGATAGCACACGAGTGACAACAAAAGTATGTGACAGCTTCCTCTGAGAAAAGCAGATGAACTTCAACACAAGTGACTCAAGTGAGATTTTGCCAAGTGTTTTGCTTGGGAAGAACCCAATCACATGGATGCATCCCTCCACTGATCCATTTCATCTCACAAGACCTACCTGAAATCTGCTCAGTGGTCCTGATCAAATTGAATGGACAAGTCAGCAAAAGGAAATCTAGACTCAAATCCTAGCTGTCTAATGAGGACACAGAAGAAATGTTGACATATGAAGGTTCCACAGCAATCCGAACTGGCCTATACTTCTGCAGCACTCAAGTCTCTACCTGCCTTCATGGTTAGCCTGGAAATTGCCAAGACACCACCTCTGTCTGCTGAAATCATGGAAGCAGAAAGGTGAAGGCTCTGCTTCATACCTAGAAACAATCACTCAAGAAGCAGGAGGCAGGATTATACACCCTCCTTTGTCTTCTTTGTACCAAGCACCACCTCTTGATCAAGCAGCTCTCTGTGCAACACACTATCTTAATGGAAGCTTCTTAGAGCTGTTCATCTCCCTCTATTAACTGCAGTAAGAGTGATTCTCAACCTTTCCTAATCCCTGGGCTGCCTGACCCTTTGAAAGAAACATACAGCTCGTTTTATATCCCCCTGTTGCTTAAGGATAGATGACAAATAACAAGTCACGTGGAATTGGTAAAATGTTGAGATGTTAATATTTTACAAAACTAATTTGGTTGATACAATTACAAAACTTGTATGCTAAAAATGTAGTAAAAAATGGTATCACCTGATTAAATTGGTTAGTACATAACTGACAACTGCCTGTACAAGGGTTTGTGGTTTAGAGATGAAATGTTTTCATGGACATGTTTTTTGGATTGAAAGACATCTGTGGACCACAGGTTGAGTACCTTGGATCTGAATCTCCCTGCTGGGACTAAGTAACCAGGTTTAGGTAGTGTAATGCCTGACTCAGTAGCCTGAATTAGGCAGTCTGGCTGTTGCATGCTGCTGTCTGTGACACTAATAACAGCACTGAGGGTCTGAAAGGGAATGGGTCATTATTCAGAAGGTTTAAGCCTTTGGTCGGTCAACTGCTTCAGGTAGCATCTATTCAAGTCTGTAGTTTTGTTCTACATCTCTTGCACCCATCATGAATTCATAAAACAAACCACACACGCATTGCCCAGTTCCCTTGATCGGATCCCCTTCCATTGATTTATTCATCAAGGAACCTGGAAATACACTAACTGGCATCACAAGTTTTCTGTGGAATACTGGACATGTCACTTACCTCCCTGTGCCACAGCATCCTTACCAGTAAAAGGGCAGTAAAAACCACATTGATGACATAATACTAAATGAAAGCTTTGAAGCACTTTAATACAGTGAAATGGAAAGAGTCCCACAAAGGCAAAACACTGCATTCAGGCAGCTGCCAAGGCTGAGCCCCTTGGTTATATTCCATAACTTCTTGTTTGGTAAAACATCCTTCCTTACCAAACCAGAACTAGTAACATCTGTGAGGAGCACCCAAGAAAACCTTCTCCCTTGGGGCTGAGAGCATTTCCAGCACATCTGTGCCGGTGCAGGAGAATCTGGGTCAGGGCTGCCACAGCAGCAGGCAGTGCTGTCCCCTGCGGCGTGAGCCGCGCGGTCACATTTCACACGAAGGGTAAAGCTGATGTCGCCCCTGTGCTGGATGCTCCTCCGCCAGTTACTGTCACCAACGGGTTCCACCCCCTCAGCAGAGCTGCAAAGGCTGCGGCAGAGATGCACGTGGTGGATGCCGGACTGGGTACCACAGAGACCACTCGGGCTTCGTGTGAGGGAGAGCAGCCGTTCAAGACGGCAAGATCTGTCTCGGAGGGATTGCACCACCTTATTATATTGGTAACGTTTCTCAGCCAGTTCTGCATGTGTGGCAGGTGGTCTGCCCTTCCTCCTTCCCAGCTTCAGAGCATGTAAAAGAGTCTACTGCAAACTCATCCCATCGGCTGAGCCAAGAGCTCAAGCCACGCTAGGTCCATTGCTGGATTTTCACATAATTTTGCATTCACTGAATGAGAATTGTTTTGGTTGGAAAAGACCTTGACGATCATCAAGCCCAACCATTAACCTAACACTGCCAAGCCTACCACTAAACCAGATCCCTCAGCACCTCATCTACATGTCTTTTAATTACCTCCAGGGCTGGTGACTCCACCACCTCCCTGGGCAGCCTGTTCACAGGGCTTAACAGCTCTCTCAGTGAAGAAGTTTTTCCTAATGTCCAACCTAAACTTCCCCTAGCACAACTTGAGGCCGTTCCCTCTTGTCCTATCCTTTGTTACCTGGGAGAAGAGACTAACCCCCACCTCACTACAACCTCCTTTCAGAGAGCTATAGAGAGCAAGGTCTCTCCTGAGCCTCCTTTTCTCCAGGCTAAACAACCCCAGTTCCCACAGCTGCTCCTCATAAGACTTGTGCTCTAGACCCTTCACCAACGTCATTGCCCTTTGGACGTGCTCCAGCATGGTGTTGAGGCCTATACAGAGCAATAAATACCAGAATCCTTCACATCACCTGCCAGCACCAAGTAAATAATGTAGACTCTGAAGAAGGACCTTCACATATGGGGTGTGTACCAACTGAAAGGCTAATGCTGACATATCAGTGCCCAAAAGCACTGGGCTGTGCTACACCTTCATGACAACAGCTCTTGCCTGCTTGAGGAGATCCTGTCTCTGTGGCTCTGAAGAGGATACAAGTTTTCCTTTTCTACCCTCATATAATCTCTATTACATCACTTCCCACCCCATTCATAAATCTCTTCAGACTTCCCATACACATGAAAAATAGGAGGAGGAAGGATCTGCTACATTCCTCTAAAATGAAAGTGTTGTTACAGATATAAGCAGTGTCTTTTGATTACATCAATGTCTGAGTAACAGCACTACCGATTTACACCAGCAGAGGATGGGGGTGGCCAATCTCACCTACCCTCGCTAAAATGGCATCACAGTAACCAAGAAAGAGAGAACAGAGAAATTTTGACAAGATAGGAGATTTCACTTGTGAGTTTGAAGAATTCCTTGATTCCTCTTTGGTTTTGTTCAGACCTACATACTTCCAGTGACAGCCTGAAGAAAAGATGCCTCTGATAAATCCCCAAATCCCTGTTACGTTCACTGAGAATTCCTGGCCCTGGGTGGAAGTATCTGAGGCTGCCAGCCCATTTCACATCAAATCGTAAGAGATTGGACAGGCCATTACTGGTATTTTGATTTAAAAGAAAACAAATAGAGGAAATAAAAGCATAATTATGGTTGTTGTTTTGCCACCATGAAGAACATATTTAAACCATTTTATAATCATTTGTAATGCACTTCTAAGGTCCTCACAGCAGGAATTCAAATGCATTGAATCACACGGTATCATCTCAGCTACCGATGACCTGTCTGATCCAGCCTCATTTCTACTGACATCTCATTCCTCTGCCACGTGTTCCAGATTGAAAGGCTTTCAAGAGTCCATGTGATGTGCCTAACATTCAGAATTGGAGGCAAAACCCGTATTTCTGTTCTGCATGCAAGCACAAAAAGCAAGTTCCATGCTTCTGGGGAAAGAAAAGGATTTCCATGCAAATACAATAGGCTGCATTTATTTATATACACCACTTTTAACCAAAATGCTTCTAGACAATAGCCAAAAGGGAGGTAAGACCAGTAATCATCCAGGACTGCCAGTGCTGTGCACCGTAGCTTAACTGGACTGCAATACTGGAGACAGATCCCAAGTCCTTCTACTAGAGTGGCCCCTACAACTTGAAGCACAAAAAGAATCTCCTTTGAAATGAACAGCAATAAACTGCAGATGGTAGGACATGCCCCTGATCCCTTATGGTCTGTCTCTGGGAAGATAAATTCAGCACAGTTCATTACACTTCACAGATAAGGTAATTGAAATACAGGTGTTCCAGGATGTCCTTTCAGCTGTACTCACAGATGATGAATAAGGAAGGGGTTGTAATTAACCCACAAATAGTGATGCTAACCCGTTCCAGTTACGGAGAGAGACAAAGCAACACTGAACTCCAAGATGCAACAATCACAATTACAGTGATCCCAGACACCCCTTGGTGGAAAAGTCACTTGTAATCTACTACTATGAGGGGAAAAAAAAAGATAAAATGAAAGAATCCTGATTTTGTTCTCATTGAGGTGAGTGGAAAAAAAACTACCTGGACTTCAGTTGGATGAGAATTGAGCTCTTAAAGGGGAAAGATATCCAGGGACAGGGTTATCTTTTTGTTGTGAGTTCGTACAGTATTGAGGGCAGATCCTGACAATAATAAAGTCTTTGACTTTAACACACAACTATGGCAGTAGAAGATGCTGCTTTTAAGTTTCTACCTCTTCTCTTCTGGGGGTTCCCAGCACACATCTCTGCAGGCAGAACAGAACAAACTAGCACTCCAGACCGGCGTTAACACAAAGTCCAAATACTAAAGGTGAAATTACGTAGAAGGTTTGCAGAAAGCTACCTGACTCTCCACTGAAGCGGGTGAGAAGTGCTCACACTCTTCTTCAGCAACGTTTTGGAAATAAAAATTGCCAGGACAGAGACAATGACAACCAAATCAGGGCCAAAGGAAATGACAAAGCACCCGAGAGCCAAAGTAAAGGTCTGATTTTTATTTCAAAGCCCTTTCTGTTAGCTGAGTCATGTCAGACACAACCCCCATGGAGCTCAGCCGAAGTTGTAAAAGCACAAAGCAATAAACCACACCACACTGCTTTCCTCATAATCCTTATCAGATACTAAGATTTGATGAAAAAACAATTAGGCAGGAGCAGGGAAAATAAAAAGCCCAACCAGGTGGCCATTCTACTTAGAGCACATCTGTCTGTACTGGTGGATCAACTAGTGCTTCATAATGAGATGAAGAAACCAGATTAGGCAGATTAAATCTTTTGTCATGGTCATGATCCTAATCTGAAGACCACTGTACACTGAGGAGTGGGTGATCCACCTCAGAGTTACCCAGAGTGCCTGCAGGTCCGTGCTGTGCTGCATCCATAGCTTGGCCTCCTGCCCACATGGTGCTGCCAAGTGCAGGATCAACTCAGCTGGTCAACTGTAAGGCAGGAGCTCAAAGTAGTCTCCAGCAACCCCTGTCCTTGTTTGCCTTCATCTAAAAGTTCATCAACAAGTTGTCTTGCGAACATCTTTTTCATGTGACAGTAGAAATGATGAATAAATTGCCTTTTTTTTAAAAAAAAAAAAAAGAGGGAAAATAGGGTAAGGGTTCTGAAGCCCAAAACATAAGGTAACCTTCCCACAGACAGATCTGCAATGGCATGCTTGTGCCCACACTGGAGGGCTCTTATGTCAGGCAGCTCGGGGTTTCCAGTACCTGAAGAGACATAAGATTATTTATACCCTCCTCTTCTTCTTTAGAATGTTAGCTCTAGCAAGTGGCATTTTAAGCAATACTCGAGAGTCCCAAGTTTCTTGCTGGGATTGTAACACTTCCTGGTGCAAAACATTACCTTAAAGGACAGACGTATAGAAGTAGCAGTGCAAAGACAGTGGTGGTCAAACTTGGCTTCCCCTAGGTTTCCTTGAGAAATTCTGTTTTAATTGTCACTAGAATTACTAAATGGTTAATATTTATATTGCATATCTCAATTGTTGTTTGTTACTAAAATTCTAGTATAACAAAGAAATGGCACCATCTTCTACCCAGCTGATTTCATACTGTGACATGCGACTCAGATAAATAAAGCTGAAGAGACTGGGAAGGTTTGCCTGTTCAGCTAATCACCTGACTGCAGATGTCAACTGCTCTAGGTCCTGCCCCTATCAGATTTTTACCTAGTCCATGTGTCATAGATGAAATCACCTGTGTATATGTGCACGTGCTGAGGCAAGTCAGTTAAACTGGCATCTCTCTGTAGACATTCTTTGTTCTTGAGGATTAGCTGGGTGAGAAGATGACGGAGTTTTTTTCAAAGTGGAAATTACATCTAGTGAAAAAGAAAAGCAGCCTTGGACAATACACGCTACATGTCACTTTGCTGTCAGAGATAGCTGCATGGTTATACTGCTCAAATTAAATAATTTAAATATTTAACATGCCTTCCTAGAATGAAGTGCAAACCCAATAATGGCTAGCAACAGCTGCAGCTGAATCCAGGTCGTATACCTCCAGGGGCTAAATTCAACTCTGGAACACCCAAAAAAATCTTCATACCTGACAGCCGCCCTATGTCTTAGTGACACAGAGATAGGTAAGATCGAGTTTTCCTTTTGATGCTTCATCTCAAATGGCACAAGAGGAGACCTTGAAAACGCCTTTCTGGAACTATGCTGATGGTGCAACATCATGGCACATTTCTTTCAGACAAAGAAAGTGACAGGCCCTTACAGATCCTCTAAAATAACTTAAGGGCATAACAGATGTTCTCCCGAGTCTGCACCTATAACTACCAGAAAGAGAAAACTGGCAAATGCTTCCTCTGTTTCAGTGTGCTAACCTTGACCAGCTACATTTCCAGGAGGGAGCCCCATCAGCCATCCTGCTGCCCCACCTTAAGCCTAAACTCCCCACCCCTCCCCCTCAAATTTTCTTAGTGCCTTCAAAACCGCCCTTTTCTCAGCGAGTCTCTTCTCAGGTGGGGCAGATGAACATAAACCTCGAGCTCTTTCCATTTTCCCCTGATGCCTGGGAAGGGTTTCCAGGGAATTCCTACATGTCTTCCCACCTAGAGCCCCTTCCAGCCATGGCAAAGCTGTAGCACAGGTGGAAGGAGCAGCGCGCTTCTCCTCCCGCCTGACAGGTTCAAGGGAAACCGAGAACGGCTTTCGAGAGGGTGGGTGGCAAGTGGCAAAGAGGAAAGAAAAATTTGCTATTTGTTTTACGTTAAAAGAAAAAAAAAAGAAAGAGAAAGGAAGAAAAAAGAAGCGCAAGGAGAAAGCGGCGGAGCCCCCGCGGCCGCCTCTCCCACGCCCCCTCGCGAGTCCCCGCCGAGCCCCGCTAACAAAGCGTCGCTGCCCAAACCCACGTCCATTTTCCCACCCGCGGATGCTCGGCGCCCCTTCCCGAGCCCCAGCCCGTCCATCGCCGGGCAGCGGGGCGATGCCACCCGCCCTCCTCCCGCCCCGTCACCTTGCGCTGTCGCAGCACGGCAGCGTCTCGCCCTCCACCCCCCGGGAATGTTTCCCACGCTGGGAAATACCGCTCGACCCACCGAGCCTGTGCCTCGGGCACCGAGCAGCCCAGCGCCTCAGCCCTAACAACAACCTGCTAAATTTAGCCCAGCCGCCGCCACCGCGGACTCGCCGTGTGTGTGGGGAGGGGGGGGATGGAGGGGGGAGCGGGACGAGGCGGCGAGACGCGGAGCGGACACCGCACGCCCAGCCCCGCGGGCAGGTGCCCGGCCGGCAGCTACTCACACCACGAGCCTGGAGATGATCCACGAAACCATGGCGTTGCCGTGTGCCGCGGGGCTGGCTCTCCCGCCAGGGAGGGCTCGCCCGGTCTCCTCGCCCGCCGCCGGCCGCCGCCCGAGTGAGCGGGGCGGGCGGCTCGGCCATCCGGCCCCGCAGCCTCAGCGCAGCCTCACTGGCGGCGCCGCCGGCAGCCAACGCGCAGCCGGGCACGGCCGCCCAGAT
>WUAM01000383.1:10617214-10633255 GCA_024336885.1 Actenoides hombroni
ACCGACCGACCCCCCCCCAGCGGGAGAGTCCCCCAGTCCCCAGCGGACCCCGTCGGTCTCCCCGGTGAAACAGTCCCGGGAGTAAGGGGGATTCTTGGGTGCAGAGAGAGGACTGGGAGAGGGCAGTAGCGGTGCCCAGCCGGGTAGGGGTCTCTTCCCTGACAAATCCCCCTCCACACCCTAAAGTTTCCAGGCTCACCTGGTGGGTATTCTTAGCCCCACGATCCAGGTGACTCCCATCACTGGCAGTGATGACCAACAGCAATCCCTCCTCCACGGTAGTTTTCATTAGGAGGTCTCATGGCTATCAAGTCCAATTTCCACAGGGAACATTTGCCCATACACCAAACAACCTGCTTGACCTGCAGGTTGTTCTTCCCTAAGTTTTCGTTGGTTTCTTCTGCTTTTCCTTTGTTACATTGGCTCATGTTGAATGTGATTAAATTGCCAGAAATCATAGAATGGTTTGGAGTGAAAGCAACCTTAAAGATGATCTAGTTCCAACTCCCCTGCCATGGTCAGAGACACCTCCCACTAGAATAGGCTGCTCAAAACCCCATCCAACTTGGTCTTGAACACTTCCAGGGATGGGGCATCCACAGCTTCCCTGGGCAAACTGTTCCAGTGTCTCACCACCCTCAGAGAGAAGAGCTTCTTCCTAATTTCTAATCTCAATCTACCCTCTTTCAGTTTGAAGTCATTAACCCTTGTTTTATCACCACAAGTCCTTGTAAAAAGTCCCTCCCCACCTTTCTCGTACGCCTCCTTCTGATACTGGAAGGCTGCAACAAGGTCTCCCTGAAGCCTTCTCTTCTCCAGGCTTTACAACCCCAACTCTCTCAGCATGTTCTCAGAGGAGAGATGTTCCAGCTCCTGATTATCTTTGTGGTCTCCTCTGGACCCACTCAAGGAGGTCCATGTCTTTCTTACACTGGGGGTCCTAGATCTGGATACAGTACTCCAGGTGGCTTCTCATGACAGCAGAGCAGAGCGGGAGAATCACTTCCTTCGATCTGTTGACCACGCTCCTTTGATGCAGCCCAGGATGCGATTGTTTTTCAGGGCTGCACTTGCACATTGTTGGCTTATATTCAGATTTTCATCAACTGGAACTCTATTCTCTTTCTCCTCAGGACTGCTCTCCATCCACCTAGCCTAGAAAATACAGTGGATCATCTTCCACTGCTTTAGTTTTTTTCTCCTCTCAGAAGCACACATGCCTATGGGAAGTCATGATGTCTTCTAGTCTGTCAGCAATCCTTAGACCTCAAGCTTGCCACCATGAGACCTGCCCCAAGCTTCATTTGCAGGCTGCTCTGTGGGACAGTTGGCCTGGTTTCAGGCATTAGGGCCAGGGCTCCAGCCAGCCACCCTGGCTTCACAGCGGGCTCCCTGATTCTGTGCCCGATACATTGTTCTTTTCTAGGTCTCTGCATCTGCAGCAAATTTTCATTGTCATTCTGAGGCAGCAGGGCTGAAAGAGGATGTAATCCCCTAATGTATCCCGAGTAACCTGTGAGGAGCCCTTCTAGAGAGAGACTGAACAGTTCAAACCAGAGGTAGCAGAGCTAGGAACTGATCACAGATCTCTGCAGTCCCAGGTGGCCACATCCATCCTCACACTCCTGTCCATTTCCACATTGTGTGTGATCATCACACAACATCCAGCCCTCACCTAACAACTTTCTTCCACTCTCAAAGTCCTTCATCACAGGATCATCTTTTATGATGTAGGCTCTCTGGAGCGGGTCCCCAGAAAGCCAACAGCACCCATGGTCTTCAGCTAAAGCTGGAGGTATAGACACACATGTACTTCAAGTTCAGCACCTCTAAAAATTACCTTCTAGAATGAACATCTAGATTGCCCATTGCCCTTCTCTCTGCAGTGGGTCTGTTCTTCCACCAGAGGGAACTTCCACCTCACGCTGTGACCTGTAACAAGCTGTTACCTCCCCACCCACCTCTCTGGGTCACAGCAGCATTTTTGCTACAAACGCTGGTATTTTCTGGTTACAGACCGGCTGTGAACCACAGCTGGAGGTACGAGGCCACCACCATCAAACACACCTTGGGGACTGCAAGGGCAGCAATGCTGCAGCCAGCATTTCAACTGTTATACAAGCACACACAGACACAGGACTGAGTGGTTTGTTGCAATAAGCAAGTGTAAAGTAGTTGTCTTTCCTAGACGTGATTCCTCTCTGGAAAAGTTGGCTTCTCTCCAAGAGAAGCCATTGGGTATATCCAAGAGAAGCCATCTAGCCCAAGTACTAAGGCAGTGAATCATCCTGTGGCTGTTTTGCTTGTGCATCAGGTCCAAATAAGTACTTGGAGATTTGTTATCCAAGATTTTTCATGTATTGGGATTATTCAGCCTGAGATTTTGGACTGCATGTTGGAGACGGTCCACACCATTACTGCAGTCAACAATGTGATATTATCAAGTATAAGACACAGATCTCTCTCCATAAATATTTGTGTGATCACATGAAACTTGCCCCTTAGCACATGCCACATATTTCAAGCATAGAAAAAAGGACCGAGAGGAGAAGATACTAAATCATAAAGAGAGATAATGCAGAGGGCAACACCCAAAGCTGCGGCAAAACCTTTTTGCACCCAAAGCATAACTCAGCCTCATGCCCTCTTGGCTCCTTCCACCCTCCTCCAGCTCACTATTCCCTGCAACTCTTGCTTGTTGCCATCGCTGCTGACCTGCAGCTCTCTTTTCTGGGCAGCGACCCTCAAAGGCTTGACGATATTTTCTTCTCCTTGGCAGCTCTCTCTGACAGGGGTAGGCAGGACATGGACCTGTCTTGTGCTGCTGCTTTGTACACAACTGACACAATCACCACCTGACTACTGTTGACTGATCTTAAGCCTCAGATGTCCTCAGATTGTTAACAGGGTAGGTCTGGTGATGGAAAACCTAAGAAGTCTGTCAAAGCAGGGAGCTTTACTTCAACAGCTACTTGGTAAACAGAGGGTGAAGGGGAAAACTTCATCTCTAGTGAGTCATCCGTGGAAGGGTGACAATGCCCCCTACCTACTCTTCATGGTCTTAGGATAAGTGTCACACAGCCCTGTGACTGTAAGCCTCGCATATGACATCCCAAGCATCCTGGGAAGAGGCTTTGCTTGAAGAAAGCAAACCACCTGACCCAGTCTATAAAGAAATAACAGAGCAACACAAGAAAAGTTAAAGCTGTAGGAACAGATATGAATTAATTTATGCAGCCAGCTCATCAGAGAGGCCACCCCATGCTAGCAGAACATTTTGGAGCAGTGGAAGAAAGCCAGACAGTGAAAAATCCTACGCAGATTGCACCACTAGATGGTTTGATCCCTGTTCTCCAAATAACAGAATAAACCAGCCTTGTTAAAGAAGGCAGAGCCACCAGCCTTGCCTAAATACTCTGCAGCCTTCTCCTAGCAACTACTTCCCCTGAGTAGTTCAGAGCCATGGAGAAGTCAGACCCCCCCAAGAGCTCTATCACAACCACTCACTCCTCTTCAGCCCCTGGGAGCGGGGATGTCGGCATCACAGCTGAACAACAACTGCCAAGCCAAGACTTCTTGGAATAAGAAGCATGACTGATAGATAAGCACGGGGCACTCTGCTACCAAATCTAGCAAAGGTCATGAAGTAGCAAGTGCAGACAACTCTTATCAAGAAGCCACGTCCTCCAACAGAGCGAACCTGCATGACAGGCATTTCAGAACAGCTTGAGCAGAACAGAACCCAGCTAGGAAATGTCCCCGGGTTTAGAGAAAAATATCACTCAGGAAACCTGTTTAGGTGCTGAAGTTCAAGTGGAGAATACAAAACAACAAATCACATATCAAAATAAATAAAATAGACATGCAATAGCATCAGTGCACACATATACTGCATAGTGTTGTTACAGTACCTAAAGAGGATCAAGAAAAGAAAGATAATTGGATCAGGAAATAGATACTCTGCATCTCATCAACGAATATATTTATACACACATATATGTCACTTATGATCAGTGTCTTGAAAGAGAAATGTTTGGTCTTCCACCCACTGGAAGGGAATGGGTGATCTCTTGCACTTATCTCCTGACTTGGGAAACAAAAGGAAACACAGATAAACAAAAACCTAGAAAGATAACATGGCCATGTAAAGCAAAACTCCAAGGAGACTGCAGGTCCTGAATGCAGCCATGAAAAACGCCCATTTCTAACACTACAGTTTTACAAACAGATTAGGGAGTAGAGAGGAAAAGGTTAACCCTACTCTATGGGGAGTACTGTTAAAGCATGTGGAGACAGTCAGCATTTCCTGGCTGCCATTTCCATCTTTATTATTGAATTACTTGTTTCAGAGTTATGGCTGTTAGCAAAGGGAGATGAAGAAATGCCTATTTTGACTCAAAAGTGGTGTGGTCTGGCTTTTGATCTGGGAACTGTGACTGCTGAGGAGGACTCTTCATTCTCAGTGACTCACTACAAGAGCCTTGAGAAAACATGGAGACCAGCAGGCTTGAATGCATCAGTTGGCTTTAGGTAACTGAAACGGGGCAGCTTAGCCCCAGATATTCTAAATCAGAGCTCTACAGCACAGAGGTCAGTCACTGGTACTTGGTATCTCCAAATATTAAGCTCTTAATACCTCAAGTCATGCATTGAAAGTGTCTTCTGAGAAGTCTGTTCTTTGCTTCCCATATCCCTGCTACATCTGCCTTGGAATAAATCCGTGTGTCTTAGGTTAACTCATTGGTGGCTGTGAGTCATCTGCAGACGCTCCAGCTCCATGGGAAGTTATCCCAGTTCAGCATGTTTTCCATTCTATTATTTCAGAATTAAGAAAATGCTTGGATTACAGCATTCTATAAACTGATAAAGAAAAAAGGACTGTAGCATAGACTGGAACTTACTTTTTCAGCCTTAAAAGCCAATAAAGGCATGAATAAATTACCACTATTATTACAGTACTTCTGACACTCAAATTAGTTCTCTTGCCCTTGTTACCTGCTGCCATCTTTCCACCTCAGCCTGGTCATGCACAACCATCGGGGCTATTCCGTGTCTCCAAACAATCTGCCTGTCACTGTTTATGTCCTAAACACCCTGCTATGGACAGCTCACCATAGAAATGTCAAAAGAAGGAAACAGTTCAATAAAGAAAATACGTATGAGCAAAAAAAAATGGACGTCAGAAAACAGATTGTTGGAAGAGAGATCTTCTGGATCAAAACGTATATCCTCCTGGTAAGAAGAGACACTGCCTCCTCTTAGGGACGTGACATACAACTGCCTTAGTTTTGTGAAGACCTTCTCCCACCGTGCCTGCCAGACGAGATCCTACTCACATTTTTGATAAAGACTGCAAACGAAGAGGACAACATGCTGCTCAGGCATCTTGGGTGGATGCTGGGAGAATGTCAGCTTGGGATTTCCCCACAGCAGGTTCAGATCCTCACCATCTTTCTCTCGAGGCTTTTTTGTCTTCATGAACACTAGTTCTGTGAGTGTCTGCTGGAGTCAGAAGACAAGCACGATAGAGATGTTCCCTCTGCTAAGGAAAGGAAACTTCTAAAGGAAGAACTTCAAGAGAGACTTCTAACAGTAAGACATGCTCTCAAGACTGGAAACCAGCAGCAAGACCAAGCCTATTCTGGTTTTAAAACAAGACATTTAATGATTCTGTAGAAGGGAAAGGAAAGGGCCACTTCCTGGGCAAAGTGCCATGGACAGTGCATACTCAGTCAAGACCAGGGGAGGGTTACTCTTTAAATATGCTGTCATGTGCCTCTCTGGGCCATAATCATCAGCTACCACCAGGGAGGAGATAGTAAGGCACGCAGAGCTTTGGTCCGATCCGATGGAGCAGTTCTTGTAATCTTACATTGGAGGGACGGGCTCTTTTTGAATCCTATTGCTATACAGTGTTCAACAACAACCACAGTACAATAATAAACATATTGAAGGATGACTTGAGCATGTTCTTGCCCTTAAAGCAGACACAGAGAGAAAGGAGACAGGTAATTAAGTGCTCGTGCATTGCCAAAGAGGGATGTTGAGAGAAATATGGTCAGTGCACGGCCTTTAGGTTTCTCTGAGGTGCTGTGCAAATGGGAATGCTAAAGATAACAAAAAACTGTAAATAATGAGTGAAAGGGGCCTCTCTCGTGAGCAGAAGAGAAGTTTGCTTCAAGGAAACAGGGAAGGAATGTGAGGGGGGCTATCGATAGCCCTAATTATGGTTGGGGAAAGCTACAGGGCTGCTGTAGACTGGTCTTAGCAGTTTCAAGAGACAAGCTGCCTTCACGATGTAATAAAAACTTTGAAGAGAGGAAAGCAAAGTGGGCTTCTTTGGTATCCCCTCCTGAATCTCCTTAACCAACCAGTTCATTATCGCAGGCACCACCTGTTTACCAGGATCCTGTACACAGGTGAAATGACAAAGCAATTACTAGACTGCCCTGGCTGTGTGAAAACATGCTTTATTAACTGTGTAAATGCTGCTTTACAGTAATTTTTACTAAAAAAGCTGCTATTGACCTTCGGAATTAATTTAAATCCCAGCACAAGCCAGGATGTGGCAAGTACAGGTTTCAATTTGGCGCAGAGCCCCGAGGGAAGCAGAAGGGAACTGGCTGCACTGGCACACTGGGCAAAGATGCCTTCCCATAGGAGCTGCTCAGAAGAACTTGCAGGTGAGCAGCAACCTCACTGTGAGTGCCCTCATTTCTCCAGGGGTTTTCCTGTACTTCTACCAGGGCTTTTCTCCTCCTCCTCCTCCCGTGCACCACAATACACTTGCCTCTTCCATGCATGTCCTGTTCTGTTCCTCTCAAGGTGTGTAAACCACCCACTGCTTTCTAACTGCTTTATAAATGCAAAGAGAAACGCTGAGTGTCAAAGCACAGGGCATAGGAAAGACACTGATTCTCATTCCATGTATAGTCATGGACATGAAATTCCACCACACTAAGCTAGTTCCAGTTCTATTTAATTCTGGAAAAAATAAAAAAGGATGTCAGGAAAAATATCCCTCTTTGTACAGACAAGTTATGTAACTGAAGTTTTTCTCTGCATTCAGGGTATATAAAAAACTTGCAGTATCATCCTGCTTCTCTCTCTCATTATGTGGCAGTAAGAACAAGAATTAATTGTCCTCCCAGGGACAAAAAAAGGCTAAGCTCCAAAACTGAAGTGGAAAACAAGCAAGATCCAAACAAACAACTTAGAGGCTTCAGAAAAAAAAAAAAGAGAAAGGAAAAATACATCCACTGTGATAAGAGTTTTCAAGTTACCTTCTATAGCCTATTTATAGAGGGCCCAATCTCTAGAAATGCTACTCCCTTTTAGAGGACTTACCATATCTCACTTCAATGCCACTATTAATGAGACCAGATAATGATTTCTTGGCTAGTATCTGCTTACAACTTCAAAAGGTCAGAGTGAGTAGTGTGGGGATAGCGTATAGAGCACTCCCAACATTTCCTACTGGGAAGTGATAACATTCTAATATTCTAACAAGTTTCTGAATTATTCGTGTCTCTGAGGAAAGCTGCAATAGTTTTTTCCCCACAAATAACAATCCAGTCCGACTGCTTGGCACAGGATTTGAAAAGGCTACAGATGAAAATGGAAATTCGGACTCGTAGAAGTCTATACTTCAGTATCACAAATGACTCTGTAAAGGTAATGAAGAGAAAATAAGACAACAGCCAACTGCTAAAAAAAAATAATAAAAAAGCCTTTTTGCTTAATCTCCATTCCCCATATCATTCTCCAGCCAGCAAACTGCACGTTCCAATCTCTTGAGCTGTTAAGAGAAGCGTTTGCAAGAACGTGTTCTCCCTCCTTCTCCCTCCACACTCCGGTAAGAGAGTCTTAATTGCAATGTATGCAGGTGATGGAGTGTTTTCTGTACTCTCTTCTCCCTTTGACCCCATTTCAGCTCTGTTGAAAACACTTTCAGTGTCTGTTACAGCTCAGGGATTCTCCCAAGTGCCACGGAACTGGAATGGACAAAGTAAAGCCAGTGAATGGCTCTGCCAACAGCAGGACTGTGAAGGTGTCTCTCTGTCTGCTGAGAACTGAGCCACCAAATCATATGGACTTCACAGAACCACCCTGAAACCAGTCAGGGCACTGACAAAGGTGTTGCTGTAGCAACACAGAGCTTACTTTGAGCTACACAAGTATGTCCTCAGTATCCAAGGGGTGATTTTCAACTCATGCTGAGCTCCATGCCACTGAGTCTACACCTGACTTTGGAGAATAACTGAATAGTTTAGGTTGTGAGTAGCCTGTGGAGGTTCATCTGGTCCAACCTCTAGCTCAAAGCAGGACCAACTTTGAAGCATTACACTGGGAAGGGCTTTGTCTCCAGGTAATGCTCTATAAAGCAGTCTAGACATGACTTTGTGAGATAGGACTGTTACAGTGTATTGGGACATGACACAGTTTTAGACTTACGACAGCTCTGCAGAACTGGAGTGGTAGGCAGAGAACTGAAGCTGTCTTAACACTGAAGTTGTCTTTCCTGGTGCCAGCAGCACAGCAGTCATCATGGCACTGTACAACAGGTTGTGTTACAAACCTCTTGCTGGTAACAACTAGGTCAAGACATTGTTCTTCTGAATGGAAAACTGGTTCTGCACAAGCCACAGAACCATGGAATGGCTTGGGTTGGAAGGGACCTTCAAGATCACCTAGTTCCAACCTTCATGCCATGGGCAGGGACACCTCCCACTAGAATAGGCTGCTCAGAACCCCACCCAACCTGGCCTCAAATACATTCAGTGATGAAGCTTCCACAATTTCCCTGGGCAACCAGTTCCAGTGCCTCACCACCCTCATAGTGAAGAACTTCTTTCTAATTGCTAATCTATATCTTCCCTCTTCCATTTCGAAGCCATTATCCCTTGTCCTATCACTACAGGCCCTTGTAGAAAGACCCTCCCCAGCTTTCTTGTAAACTCCCCTCAGATACTGGAAGGTGTCTCTGGAGCCTTAGAATCATATAGAATGTTTAGCCTTCTCTTCTCCAGGCTGAACGACCCCAAATCAATCACATTCCTTCTATTCACTATAGGCAAGGGGATTTCAAGCCCTGGTTTGGGGTTATAGTAAACACATGGTGGGCAGTTGCAGACATTCCTTAAGAGTTAATCCCTGTAATACCTTTTGTTAATCTAACTACAGTGATCAAGTGGTACAGAACATATTCAGCATACCCATAGGGCACACGTTAGATTAACAGGATTACCTGCTGCTGGTGGTAACACTACTCTGTATTTATTCAGCACTTCTCTGAAGAACAGAGGGTACTTTTTTAAAGGCAGGTAAATATTTGTTAATCCCAGAGAGGAAAATGTTAAGTGCAAAGAGGTTAAATAACAAGCCCAGTTGTGCACAGTGACACGGCAGCGGCTCTACCACAGCGTTTCTGAAGCCGTCAGTTGGCGTGACCTGCTCAGAAAGCCCTAACCATCACAGCACAGCCTGGTTTCTTATGCTGGGTCTGCCTATAAAGCAATGCTTCTCTTCCTAGTCAAGCCTCCATTTTCACTGCTGGCTTTTTGGTAACTTGGAAAGAGTCTACGCAAAATATATTTGGGGAGTAAGTGTATAGGTTACGATAGTAAGCCTAGAAAAGGTACCATAGCACATCTACCACATCCTGCTATGGAATAGCCACATGCAAGTGTTCTGAAACATATCTTTTCTAGCCCGTGTTCACAGATTATTGCAGTCCTTGTGTGCAAAGGATGGATAAAATAATGACTTTAAGAACAAAACTTTCACCCCCTCCCCGCCACTTTCAAAGATCCATTATAGCCACAAGCAATTCCTGTGATTCCTGACTTCAGACATCATTCTTCTAATGTTCATAATGTCATTTGTAGCACTGGAAACCTGTGAACACTGAACATACACTCTACTGCTCGTTAGCTCATTAGTGCCTCACGCCAGCATTCACTTACAGTAGCTTTTGATAAAAAAAAAAAAACACCTAATAATTCGATGTCTTAACTCATTTGGACAACAATGTGTGAACCAAAGAGTAGCACAGACATCACCCCACTGTATGTTTCTATCTAGTTCAGAATTTACTCCAAAAGAAAGCATGGAACGTAGGTCAATAGTCAGGAAATGAGGAAGATCAGACATCTCTGAGGGATAATTCGTCCCACTTATTCTAGACTCCGATTTTAGTATGAATGTCCTTCTGGAGATGCTTCCCTTCATTCCCTGCAGAGTAAGCCTGGAAAACGAGATGCCTGCTGGTGGATGAAGTTCATTAAATGCTTTTTTTTTTTTGCATTGGCAGTTTGTGACCTACATGTTACACAAAGCGAGACACATCCTACCTCTGCTGCAACCAGAGGCGTAACGTTAATCATCGCAGTGGCGTGAGGCAGGGAAACTAATACCTGACATCCAAGCATGCCTTCTAAAATTCAAAGTCGTCCAATGATCTGATGATTTTATTTATTTTTTTTTCAACATTGTATTTACAAAATCCCTTCCAGCTTTGCCAATTCTTTCAATCACCTCAAACATTTTTCTATTTGCTTTTGAAACCAACGCGTCTCCAGCCGTGCCAAGGCAGACATACAGGTTTTAAGCTATTCCTCATCGTTTACGTGTCCAAGTTTGTTGGACAACAGAGACATCCTGGAGTAACTTGGCTCTGGCTGTTATATTCTCACCGGCACCCTCACAGGAAAGAAGTTTTTCCTCATGTCTAGGTGGAACTTTCTCCGTTCCAGTTTGTGTCTGTTGCCCCTTGTCCTATCACTGGGCACCATGGCAAAGAGTCTGGCCTCATCTGCTTGTCCCCTACCCTTTAGATATTGATCAGCATTGATCAGATCCTCTCTCAGTCTTCTCTCCTCCAAGCTAAACAGCCCCATGTCTCTCAACCTTTCCTTGTCAAGAGAGATGTTCCTGTCCTCTCATCATCTTTGTAGCCTCTGCTGGACTCTCTCCATTAGTTTCCTGTCTCTCTTGAACTGCTGAGCCTAGAACTGGACACAATACTCCAGATATGGCCATTAGGGCCACTCCATTAGGGCAGAGTAGAGAGCAAGCAGAAACTCCCTCAGCCTGCTGGTCATGCTCTTCTTAATGCACCCCAGGGCATGACGTATTGGGAAGCAAGAAGAATTCCATTTTGCCCTCTCATGCTTTATAGAAGAGATGAGAGACAAGGCATTGCATTCTTGCTCTTATGAGAAGACACGACTGACATATGATCTCTTAAAAAAAAATAAAAATCAGTGGATGAAATTCCTGGTTTACTGGAGTCAGGAATTTGCTTTAGAACTACTGTTTTAATTTTAGGCACAAACCTCTACTGCCAAAATCTACGGTTGGGAGAACTGCCACTAGAATCTGACAACTGTGAAGAAAGTCGGTCAGGGAAAAGACATTATGAAGTTTCACTGACATGTAGGTGACTTGGGGAGCTTTACAGATGGGAGTAGGACATTCCTAAGTGCTTTACAGTGATAAAAACAGTGCACCATATCATAATCACCAGTGACTGTATCAATACCCAGCTGCAGGCTTCAGCTTGGAATTCAGTTGCCATCCCAGTAGCCTTACAACTGTCCAGTGTTCCTCTCTGCTGGGCTCACCAAGAAGAGGCCTCAGCACAGGGCAGGAGAGCTGAGACTGAAAGAGCATCAGTAACAATCTGTAACTTACAGCTGTACCCACATTTGAAGAGATAATGGTGCATTTCCTCCCTCTAATTAAGCTGCAGAGAAATCAAAGTGCCCATTTCCAATTTCTGGACGAAGAGTGCAGGGAAGGTGGGAGGCAGTTTGAAGGCACAGGTACATCATCTGCTTTGATTTTGCTTTTAATATATTTTACTCAAAATCTCTACTCTCCCCTATTAGTTCTTGCATTGTCCCTTTATCTGAAACAGATGACTCAATCCCAATTTAACATTGAGTATCTTATGGGAAAAATTCTTAGCAGCTGCTTCATAATCATGCAATTTTTTTCCTCCCTGGCATTAGGGAGCATAAACACTTATTAAAGTTTAAAAGGAAAAGGAAATTTGAAGATTAAAATAATGTTTAATTAGTAGCTATAATAGTCATCATCTTTCAGGTGCTCAACACAAAGCAATTCATAAGAAAGATTATTGTTCTTCACATCTAACAGAGAAATGAGGTGAATCAAATTATCTGCCTAACGACATGCTTAGTGTTAGATTCCAGATCTGGCTCCCAGTTCTGTGCTATACCAACCAGGTCACATCTAGCAGTATATGATTTTTTAAAATTCCCAGTTTTATATTCACCAATATCAGGGATCTTAACCTTTTACTCTCTCTTTTCTTTTTTTTCCTTGTTTTTTTTTTGTTTTTTGTTTTTTGTTTTAGCTTCTGCAATACTGAAGTGAGTAGCACTACTTTACCTTTGCTGACATATCAGCACAACATGCAGAATTTAAAAGAACAAAACAAAAAGGACCTATTTCCCAGTTGACCCTTGACATGAAAAGCTACTGCATTTTCTGACTGGAATCAGAGTTACTACACTAGCAGGTCAAACAGAGAATCACAGAATCATTAAGGTTGGAAAAGACCTCCAAGATCATCACACCCAACTGTCGACCCAACAGTATCGTGACCACTAAACCATGTCCTGAAGTGCTGTGTCTGCAGGGTTTTTAAGACGTTGAGGGACGGTGACTCCACCACCTCCCTGGGCAGCCTGTTCCAAGGCCTCCCCACTCTTTCAGTACAGAATGTTTTCCTGATATCCAATCTAAACCTCTCCCAGTGCAACTTCAGCCCATTGCCTCAACATAGAAGGTTCTCTGCTAAACATCCATCGCTCCAGTTTAAGGGAGAACTGGTAAGTGGCAGAACTAAAGAACTGGAGCCCAGAAAGGCAGTGTTCTCTGCGAGGGGTGGAAAGGTTTGCAGCGTGTCAGGTAAGACTCAAGCACATACCACCTGACTATCAAGGTCACTCTCAAGTGCTTTCTTTGCATCCGAGTCAAAAGGCAGAGCCTTGTTTTAAGTGAATACCCATTTGAGGACCATCACAATTCTTGTCCAAATTGCATACTCCTAATCCACAACAATCACTACTTCTCCCCATGTTCACTCTTTTGTCAAAAGCTACATTAAATTACAAGGCTGAAAGTGTCCAAAATAGAACCACGGAATCATTTTGTTTGGAAAAGACCTTGAAGATCATTGAGTCCAACTGTTAACTCAGCACTGCCAGGTCACCACTAAACCATGTCCCTCAGCACCACATCTACACGTCTTTTCAATCCCTTCAGGGATGGGGACTCCATCACTTCCCTGGGCAGCCAGTTCCAGTGTTTGACAACTCTTTCTGTGAAGACATTTTTCCTAATATCCAACCTAAACCTCCCCTGGTGCAACTTGAGGCCATTTCCACTTGTCCTATTAGTACTTTCAAGAGAATAGATACTTGGTTTTGAGAAATCAAAAGCAGCACTGTGAACTTGCTCCAAATGATCCTAGAAAAGTATGCAGCAGGCTAGTTCAATATTAGAAGAAATTCTATCACCTAGTCTAGGAATCACTGACCTCACACATGCACATGCCCAGGAGCTGAAATTTCTTGGCAGATGCACAAGAGAAAGGCGTAACTTTTCTCCTAAGGGAAGAAGTTCAATCACAGGACAGATTTGTTTAAAAGAAATGGCAGGAAACACTTGTAATAAACTTCAACATCCTCTGTGGCCCTGTCAGGGAGCCGTGTAAAGAGTGACTGGTCTTTGCCAAATCCACGTTACATTATTTGAACGATGAAAGAGCCTGGACATCATTAAGTAGCAGAATATGAATAACATGAGGTGCTTTCAGTTAGTTGTGAGGCTTCTTCACAAAAAAAACCCAACCAAATTTTCATCAGTTAATTAAATAATGTTGCTTAAAGTTCACTGCATGGCTTTACTTAACTTCCAGTGGCTCATTTTGTACATGGGGAGCGACAGGACCAAGACATTCCTGCTGTGCTTGTGGTCTCAAAGGCTTGGTGCAATTACATCCATCAGGATGTAAAAATATTGATTTCCATTATTTTATTAAAGAATGATACCCCAAACCCTTTGAATTAGTAACTGATAATGTATTAACTTTTGACAGGAAAGGTTTTCTTCTTCCAGCACAGGCCTTCTCCATCTGAAACTGTCAAGGAAAAACAAAATCATCACGTAATTACTACCCACGGTTTATGTCTAATGTTTTTTCATCATTATTCTTTAAAGGTTATTGCTTCACTTTAGCTATAAATATGTTTAACTCTAGAATTAATCTGAGAAAGTTAATATCCAATCCCCGAACAATTCTTAACATCGAATTAAATCATTAAATCATTAAATGATAATAGTCAATTAAAATCTAGTAGTTGCTCCTGATTTATCATCCTGGAAGTCCTCTCACAATTTCCTGCTTCTACCATTGTGATGGCAGATCTATGTCCTGCTCACTCATAGCTGGCAGAAGAAAAGCACATTATTCCCCCCTGCAGAATTGGTGTGCTGCTGGTGAAGGGGAACTGCAACATTTCCTACAGAATTTTTCCTTCAGCAAGTAAACTTCATTGCATAACATCAGAATGTACTTTGTGTCAAAATACGTGTTTCCTTTTGCTTTAGACAGGGAGACAATGTTAACAAATGGGAGACATAGTTTATTTTAACTTCTGGTAAAGAGGTAAGAGTGAAAAAAAGAGAAGGAACCAGTTATGCTGGTCTTGCAAAGCTGATCCATGCAAGGTGTGCCGAGGTAACATGACTGTATCTGAGCAAAGAGCTTACAAGCTTCCATCTTTTGTGCTGTAACTGGAGCAATGCTGAACAAGAGCAGCAACCGATCTACTTTAGCTACTTCAGGAGTAAATAAACTCCATCATTTTGGTGCTAGTGAATAGAAAAGCTTCTGGTAGTTTGTTATCACTCATTCTTTAGCAATCTCAAGACATACTGGAAAAATGAAACCAGCAGGTATCTCCCAAAGCCCTGTTCCTACTCAGCATGGCAGGTATTTTTCAGTCCAACCATAAGCACTTTTAACTTTAATTACACATCCTTACACCTTAATCACCAATCATGAGAAGATAAAGCACTTTATATTCTTGTCCTGTGCCTGTGCAACCTTCTATATGAAGGGGCTTTGATTGAAAACGAAGACCTTTAGTGTTGCTACAAAAAGCAGCATCTGTAAGACCTCCCACTGATCGTTGTTCATTGTAACTGCAACACAAACTTGTAGGCTTGCCTCGGAAATGCAGGAGGAAAGCCCTGAAAAACAACCTGCCCACACTTCCCCCAGAAAACGTCTCCCGAGAACACAGTGTGATGGCAGCAAATGGCAGCTACGGTCCCTGCTCTGGAGAAATCGTCCCTTTCTTGCAAAGTGTCTGTGATTGGCGTTATCAGATACTTTTCAATAGTGGGAGACCAGTTTTCAAGCAGCAATATTTGAACAGCACATGCAGATTTTCCACGTGGAGAAGCAGGCTTCAGTGCCTGAACAGGGAATCTTTTAGACACCGATAGTTACAAAATTGGCTATCACGTTTCACTGCATACATCGGTCAACTCCAACTTCTCTTCACCCAAAGCCTCTTCAGCTTTTTTTTTCCAAGTGATATCAGACACAAGAGAAAATTACTGTTACTTAATGGTGGCTGAAATGAAGAATTTCTTCAAGTGTGTTCTGAAGTTACTGTTTAAAGAGCACCTGTTTGCAGAGGTTACTCCTTTCTCAAGCCGGAGCTAAAGGCTTACCTATTAGCAGTTCAACCCGGCATGTAGAGACAGCTGTAAGAAATCCTCTTCAAAACTCCTTGAAGGCAGAAGAATGGGTTGAAATCTGCTGCTTTGTGGTTTAATCAGTTCTGCGTATTTACAGGACTAGTTTGTTTTCATAGAATTATGGAATGGTTTGAGTTGGAAAGGACCTTAAAAGTCATCTAGTTCCAACCTCCCTGCCATGGGCAGGGACACCTCCCACTAGAACAGGTTGCTCAAAGCCCCATCCAACCTGGCCTT
>WUAM01000383.1:10637773-10668044 GCA_024336885.1 Actenoides hombroni
CTACAAATCGCTGGGACCTGCACTGCAGCAGCTTCTGGTATTTCCCTCCACCCCCCTCCCCCCCCCCCCCCCCCCCTCCACCGGGGCAATGATTAACAGGGCCCTGGGCAGGGAGGCATCCCGGCGGTGTCGGAGGGCTCCGCTTGAGCCTCCTGAAGAGAAGCGGGAGAGGGCGGTGGGAGGACGGGGCTCGGAAGAAGGAAGCGGCGCTGCGCCCGCCTCGGCCCCCGCGGTTCCCCGTCGGGAAAGGCGGGCGGGGGGCGAGCCCGGCGGCGGGGCTCGGAGCGCGGCCTGCCAGCCAGCCAGCCAGCTGACCACCGCCTTGTTTTCGGTTTGTTTTTGTTTTTCTCTCCTCCTCCCGTCGGTTTCCTCCCTGGAGGCCTCCCGATGAGTTAAAATGGTGCTGAGGCTCGAGGGGAGCTGGTCGCTGCTAGTGGGGAAGAAGTTCCTCTGCCTGTCGGAGGAAGAGGACGGGCCGTGGGACACCAGCCGCGTCTTGGAATGGCCCTGGAAGTCGGGCAAGATCCGAGCAGTTTCTCACACGGACATATCCAAACAAGACCTGAAGGTAATTTGGAACTTTATTTTAAAGAGATCCTTTAAAACGAGAGTGCTTATCCTGTGACCTGGAAACTTGGCGTGCCTGCGTGTATAGACATATTTATATATACACGCTGTTGTTGGGGGAGAGGGTGGTCTTCTTGGTCAACTTGACTGCTTAACATGCTTGAAAACATGTGCCCCTCTGGCTAAAGCCACCGGTGTACTTCTACTGATGCTGGAAATAACCTCAAACTAATAATAAAGGTGGTGTCCCCCACCAGCATTTGGGAAACTTCAGGGGTTTTATTGCACTCGCTGTGCCTAGTTTTTTTATTTCTGTGTGTTTCCTAAACGGTATTTACGATCTTGTCAGTTGGGAACGATTTATTGTTCGTTTGGGTTGGGTTTTTTTCCCCCAGAGGTGAAACCAAAACACTCCGATGTTGTTGGGATTGGGGACTTCTCTTTCTTGCTCTTCTTGCTCTCTGGAGTAGTTGGTAATGAACAAGTCTTGAAAGATGTACCAAATTCACCTGTAGTGTTGGAGGTTTCTTCTGCCCTTCTTGCACGGATGGGATTTTTTGAACACAAAATCAATTATTGCAAGCTCCGTGTAATTCATTAACTGTGTATTTTGGGTAGAAGTCAAGCAGCTTTCACAGTCTGCCTGTGAAGTTCTTCAGGGGCTATTTGGCAACTGGAGTCGGGAGAACTATTCAACCATGTCTGGGCAATTACTATAGTGTGCAAAGTACTCACGAAGGACAAAACTCCACGGTAGGAACGGCATCTTGTTACGTGGTCCTCTTGCTTGTTCCTCCAAGAGACTTGGGTGGCAGACTGTTCTATGGCAGCACCAGCAATCTTTCAATTAAAACTGTCTCCTTGCCTTTTCCTGGTAAAGGGAATAACTTCGTGACCTCTAATTCGCTGAAAAAGTCCCCGCTCCTTGGGAAACTAAAAGAAATGGTAGGGTTTCCTAACTCTCTTTTGAAGTGTAAACTTTGTTACAAAGAGTCCCGAGTGGTAGAGGCCCGAGCTCCTTGTTGTGGATCTGCGTCAGGGGTGGAGCTTTCTCCATCTTCGGCCGGCGGGGCTGTGCCCGTGGAGCGAGGAGGAGCGCGCTGCTGCCGCAGAAAGCTCTTCTGAAGGACCTTCTCTGGGACTTACAAGGAGCAGCAGATGCTCTTGGGGACTGTACTGTGAGCCTTGGAACTGGTTACGGTTCTGCCAGAAGAGAGTGAATTCTCCAGTGAGAGTGTTAAAGTTGCAAAGCAGACAGTTGAGGTGTAGAGAGCCATTGCACCAAAACATACAATCTCCTTTCCTCTCTTAGGGCTTTGTGAAAGAGTAATGTATGGTTAGACCCCAGATAGTAATGGACTGGGGGAGAAAATTGTCTCTAAAGGAGTAGAAATATTTAATCTTTCAAATCTTGCTACGGAATAGAAGGACTGTCAACTGCTTTTGAAAGTGTTCTTTCCAACAGTGTTTCCCTGCTGTTTGTGCAGTGTTGATGCTGTAGACAGAACAAGCCATTCTCGTACTTTTGTTATTTGCTTATTTTTTTTTTTGTCCTTGTTGTTGTTTTCATCAACTTGAGAATTAGTACATTAATTTCTGCACTCATTAGCTTTACAGCTGTCTCTGGTAATGCTGTTGTGTGCATGCTTTTACTTGCCTCTTTCCTTAGAGGAAGCTTAACACCAGAGATTCACTCAACTGATGTTTCCCTGCTATTAGGATAAATTAGTTAAATGTATTGGGACTGGATTGTTATCTTTTATGGGAAGAGGGAGTGGTTTTTCTGTGAGCAGTGTTCTCTACCAACACACACCCATTCCTGTATTTGGGCAAAGTTGTATTTGTGGCCTCTCTCACTCCTTTGCTGATCTGCCCCTCTTGCCTGTGGAAGAAGGGTAATGCAATCCCAAAGAACTTGGTCAAGCCACAGTGCTTCTGCCATGAAGTGACAGCTGCTTTCCTCCTGAAAAGTTTGTGTAGGTGCTTCAGAGATTGGTAAAGATAAATGCCAGTTAAAAGCAGGAAGCAGATGCCCTCCTTAGCATTGTGTTGTTTGATCACCTTTACTGTCTTACTGACATTTTTGCTTTCAATGAATTAGATTTATTCTTTTGGACTCCTGTTCTTAAACTAAGAATAAACAGCTTGTTTATTCAATCACTCTAGAACATTCTAAAGTGTACATATTGTGAAAATGCATGTGCCACTACTGTGTGCAGCCTTTGAATGTTTTGGGGGCTTTTTGCTGTGGGATTTCCATGACTGTAAACATTGATAGCAGAGTTAAGACTTTAACTGCCCTTGAGCAGCAGAGGACTTTTGGAGATGGAAAGATTGTAGAGGTAAGTAGGAATATTAATCTTTTATGTGACAGTAATGATGACAAACTAGTTAATGTTGACTGTCACTTATAAAATGAGTTCAGCCTGGGGTGCCTTAGTGATTGCTTGATTGTGTGACAGAAAGGTAGTCATGTTTGTGAATTTTTTATTTTTTTTTTAGGAAGTTGATGTTTGTTGATCCTTTTTCACATTGTATGTGTCTGAATTTTCTGGTTAGTCACTCCTTCGCTTTGTTTCCTTTCTGTAGATTTGTGTAGAATTTGATGATGAGCCATGGGAAAAGAGAAGATGGATAGAAGTCTACAGCCATAAAATGAAAGCATTCCTGGTGGAGCAAAAGCTGGTACTGGCTGAAAGAAAAACTCCAGGCAGTTCTGTGTCTCCTGTCCAGTGGCCTGCAATGGCAAGTACACACTTGGCATAACTCCCTGGTTCTGCAGTTCCATCTGCTAAGCACAGTGTTGTTACAAGCATGAATTTCTCCAAGTACAGCTTCACTCGTGTACCCAGGTGTGATCTGAAGGGACACTCAATCTCTGTGTCCAGCTAGAGCTGGGCAGAGCTTGTAAGCAATTGAAGTTGTTCTATTTTGCCTGAAGTTACAGGACTATGTTTTTATGACTTTGCTTCCCTTCCAAATAACTGTGCTGTACAATCTTAATTCGTCCTTCTAGTCTCATGTTTCTTCCCTCTCTCATGAAATTGTAGGTAAGAATAGAGCAAAGAAGGGTAAATAATAGGTTTCTAATCGTAGCCTGTATCTTTATCTTAAATCCTCGTTTTACTTTGCCTCAAGTACTGTTGATTCTTCAGTGATTCTTGATCTGAGACAAAAATAATTTGGATGACTGTTACGCGATGGCTGCCTGTTATGGATGATTTGTGAGATTGGGATTCTGTGGCTATAAAAACTTGAGCTACGCTACGAGCCAGAGCACTAAGCTTTCTGTAACTGCCATACCTGGCTGCCTCTGCAGATTAGCCAGGAGAGCTGACCAGGGAACATTTCTGAACGTGCTCAGCCAGTGTAGTTTTACTTGACTACTTTGGGTATTGCTATTCACAAAACATCAGCAGTTATTTCACAATTAGCCAACTAGTTGTACCTCAATTATGCCAAAGTTGTAGTCCACGTTTTAATCCTCTTAACTTTGCTAGATATAAGGCATGCCATGTAATTCATACTGCTGTTTCAGATCAGCTTTTTTCCGTAGACAAAGCTAATCTAAGCAGATATTTATTGGAAGTTGGGCTGAATAGGATGGGAGAGGAAGAGGAAAGATGAATCCTTAATTTTATCTCCTGACAGATCAGCATTTCCACCAGGAGATTTTGCTGATACAGTGTTCTGAAAACCTGCTCATTTAAACTTAGCTGTTGTCCTTTTCCAGGTATCTGAAGAGTTCTTACTGGATACTTGCCTTTGTTACTTGTAAAGCTTCCTTTGTGAAGTTTAAAGTGTCAGCTCATGCAGTGTATGTGTATAAAAGCTCATTTAGCAGAGGAACAACATAAGATAAAGTAAAGCAAAAGACTGCAGCTTGCCTTGGCAAAGGCTTTTCCTTCCCCTTCTCGCCCCCCAAGGCAGGAAAGGAAGGGTTGGAAAAGGAGTGTGTGGATTAATTTAGATCTTGATGACAACTTAGGGATTCAGGTATATGGGAGAGTATGTCTCTGACAGATGGAATGGCTTTGCAGAACTCCTGTGATGCCCAGTTGCTCCTGGAGAGACTCCTGCTCATCTTATGGTGATACTGCCCTTTTGCCAATGCTGTCCTAACTGAAGTGAAAACAACGGAGAGGAAGAAAGTATTTGTTTACTTGATCAGTCCTTTGGAAACTCAAACACATACTCATCAGAATGGTTTCCTTTTTTTCTTTTATATGGTGCTCAAAGTATTTTTTGCATAGGGAGGAGTTGCCATTCTGATGTTCCAGTCTCCTGATTCCTACCCATTCAGAGCTGTTACTGCAGGACTAGATATTGTTTCATCTTGACCTTATTAGGAAGAGTTTAGAAGCTTTTACAGGACTCTTTTGCTTCTTGTGTGTTCTGAAAGCCTTTGGTGTACCTGAAGACAGCTTCGTGATTGTACTGCAGTGGTGGAACAACTTAGGCCACCCAGGTCATCATAGGCACCTAAACCAAGGCTTCAGTGTATTACCAGTGTTGCACGAGCTTGAAGAACTTTAAGGCCATACAGCAGGCCTTCATTGATTTGCTAGTTATTTCCCTATCTACCATAAGGAAAGCTTTTCATTAACACATCCATAGTTAGAACTCTTAACATTGGTAAGATCTTCATGTTGCAATGAATGATTGACTGCTAATGACAGCCACCTGCCCTCAGTTCATGCTCATGAAGGAAATTAATTTCAGATATAGTTCAGTAACTCCTTTTAGACATTAGAAATTTTATTAGGAACTTTATTTTAAAAGTTGCATGCAAATGTTTTACCTTAACAGAGAAATAAATGAAAACCTCCATCTTTTTCTATGTGGTTGAGGAATGAGACCTTTTTGCACCGTTTCTAAGAAAATGTTTCTCTCTTTTCTAGACTTACAAATCCTTAGTGGACAAAGCTGGTTTGGGATCGATGGTCTCCGTGCGCTATCTTGGTGAAGAGAGATGTGTCTTTCTTTCTAAAGACCTTCTGACACCCATTCAGGTAACCTTGTGTGGCATTACAAAGATGGAAGAGCAATCTTTTATTGTGGTACTCAAAACATGTCAAGTTAATATATTGCAAATGCAAACTTTAGATGGGTAAGAACTTGCAGTAGGTGTTTGTTGCTGGACACATTACGTTCAGAATTGATATGAGTTATATTTGCTTAAAAAAAACTTGTGAAGCTGATCCAGGCCATTTAAGAGAGCTGGCTGAGGGAGAATGCTGGGACAGTTATTTGGCTCAGGTGACAGCAACTGCATCACGTTGATGGTGGGGATGATGTGGAATAGTTTCCCTTTGTTCTGGTGAATGTGGTTGTCATTGCTATGAAACAAGTTTGCAGGGTTGTCTGGAATAAATCTTGCTGTTCACAGAAACACATCATTTCTAATCCGAAACAAAAGAGGAGTTGGGCAGGATGTAAATGAGGTGCTTGAATTGTAGTCCCTTTATTGAGCACCAGGAGGAAAGTTTAATGAAAATTAGGTAGAGGCAGGTTGAAATAATAGCCCCATGTGACTGAGTGGTCAGGCATTTTGAAGAATAGTATCTGCTAATGATAAAGGATTGAACCTTTTCAGGAAGCTACTCTCCAGACCTATAAACAGTCTGAAAAAGACTAGTAATAAATGTCCCACATTGAGACTGCTCGTAGTGCCATTGTTAGTACTCTGCTTTGACTTGTTAACAGTCAGCAAAGAGACAACTCCTCTTGAGACACTAACAAAAGAATCACTTGAAGCTGAATTTGAGTTGTAGATTGTTGTCTTGCCTGTGTTGGCTTAACAACAGAGTAGAGATTTCTTTATGTAGAAGCCTTATCTCAGTACTGCACTGGAGATACTGCAAGGGAGAAGATTTCTTTTCTGGCATCTTAAATAACAGTTTTTTGTCTACTAGCTGTTTAGCCTTCTACCAGAGCAGTGCTTGAGGGAAAAAAAACCCAACTAAACCCCCTTTTCTTTTTCATGTTTTTTTAATTTTTTTTATTAGCACTCTAAGCCATTGCTAAAAATTGACTTTAAACTTTCAATTTCAGAATCCGTTCTAAATGTTGTCAAGCAGCTTGCTTTAGGTAACAGTAGAGAAAAAAAAATCTTAAACTGTAAATATGTGATTGAATAATTAGGAATAATTTATATGGAACTGACTTTTTTTTTCATTCAGATGCACATTTTAAAATGGTATCTTGAGATGGACTGGATCATGACATTATTACCATAAACACAAATTTAGAACTTAAAATATTTGAATTCATGCCTGCTCAGGAGCATTTATAAGTTGCTGCTTCTGAGAACTTAAAATCCTAAATTAAAAAAATGGATGGTTCAATTAACCTTAGTGCTCATTAGCAGTGTTGTAAAACAAAGCCAGATTATTTTCAGAACAATATTGAAGTGGACCTGGAGCACTCACTTCAGTCTGGCTTGCAGATGGTCAATCCAGGTTCTGGTGAGGAACTGTCTGCCTCAATAGATACAGTATCCTAGGAGGTAAAAAAACAGAGTAATGAGAAACTTGGTGGACTTGTATGAATTGTCTCTATATTGTTTCTAAATATGATGGGGGTTTGTAAATAAAAGCATTATCTTTAATATTTTTTTTCTTAAATAGGATGTGGACAATTCCAGGCTTCCTCTTAAGGATGATCAAAATGTTAATGAAGAAATCCAGGCTTTGGTTAAGAAACACCTAGATGAAACACGCTTGGTACAAGGTACAAGCATATTCTGGAGCAGAAAACTCTGTCAATAAATCTTCAAGTCAAAAGGGAAATCTTTGCAGTGATGCTGTAAATTGCAGTAATCTCTTTTAAAACACTGATGCCACTTGCTTTCACAGCAGTGAATGAAAAATGTGGAGGATTATAGAGATTTGTTGCAATTATTTCCTTTGTAAAGCAGCACATAATTTAGACACAGATGGCCTGGCACTTGTGGAAAAGACTATCAAATTTGTAGCAATTATCACTCAAATTCTTTGGAATTGCTTATTGGTTCAGGTAGCTTTGTTTTCTTTTTTTATTATTCTTTTTTTAGGCTGCTGCTTCATAATAAAAACTTCCAAAATTTTATACAGACTACTTTCTTAGTCAAGTAAAATTTTTTATTTTTAGGTTTCCAAGCTTCAAATTATTAATTACTTCATTCATACATGCATATTTGTAGTCATAGGCCTACATGTGCAAGAAGTGTCTCACTTTTATGAGAAGGTAAATATTGCACCTTAGAGTTGGCATTTCCACTACTATAAAGAGAGGAGAAAACTTGCATCTAATGATTGAATCTTCATTTCTATGTCCACTGATCTACCTCACTGAAATCTGGTGGTCAGCCTGGCCTCTGCTGCATATCTTAACCTCTAGAAAGTTTCACTGACCTATTCCAGGAAGGAGGTAGCTGGAACATGGTTTTATCATGTATTTTTCCCACCCCCCCCTTCAGCTATTTGGAATTTATTTCAAGTTTCTCAGTTTGCTTTGCTTACTTGCATCTTGCATGCAGTACTGGCAGCAAATTCATGTTGGTAACTGTGATCTTCATGCTCCCTTGTTCCCTTTTTTTTTTAAGGTGGAAAAAATATAATTGGTTCAAAAATTAGAATTTATAGCCTGGATCCATCTACTCAGTGGTTCACAGCAGTAGTTGTTAATGGCAATCCAGCTACAAGAACTCTAGAAGTCAACTGCCAGGAGGTAAGAACTAGTTGCTATGAGTTCACAAACAGAGAATGTGTGAGAACTTGTATTTATATCCTCACCAACACCACTTTCAATTCTGTCCTTACTGTAATAAGCTTAAAAAAAAAGGGAATTGGTGTAGTGCTGAATAATGTATTGCCCCAAAGTGCTTCTGTGTGCTGCTGGTATAATTATGAAATGGTAAATAACCTTCTATGTAAAATGAGGGAGACCTGAATTTTATTTGAAGAGTAAGACAAACATATTATTCTGGCTTCTTGGCTTTCTGTGCTGTGTAGACAGTGCTCTGAAGCACCAGTTTATATAGGTGTTCTCATGCAGAGACACTGTCACAAATTCAGCTTGGTATTCAAAGAACCTAGCAGTTAAGTGTCTAAGCTTAGTCTGTACCACACCATCTAAGAGAAATATATTCAAACAGAAAATTTCACCTTCTAAATGACTGCTTCTGTGTTCCTTTCCAAGATTCCAGCTTTAAAAACTCTTGATCCAGAGTTAATTCATGTTGAAATCATATATGACAACAATGGAAAATGTGGTAAGACCTATTATTGCTTATCTTTCAAACACTACACAGCATATTGTTGATAAATAGTCTCATGTCAATCACCGTCTCTCCCAGATAAGTCTAAAAGAATCGGGGGTGTGAAAAGAAAGTCATCTGAGAACAGTGGAAGTGTTGATGCTAAACACACAAAATCTTCTCCTGAGGTAATGTCTCACTATGTTATGTATGATTGTTATATAATGGTTATGTCATTTCTCAGAACAGCCTTAAAGAAGGATTAGACAGAAAAGTGGAATCATAAATGCAGTATCTGGGAGGGTGTGTTGAGCTCTTTGAAACTTGTCTAGGCATGATGAAAACATCTTGCCCTGCGATAATCAGTGAAAAAGTTACTGAGCCTTGAAGGTTGGTTTGTTGTTTTGGTTTAACTGTGCTTTTTGCCCCCACCTTCTGTTTAGGAGTTATCCTGCCTGATCACGTACTCTGTAGTGGGAGAAAACACAAAGCAGTTCTCAAGTTCTCAATTTTATAACCTTTGCTTTTCACGTTCCTTCTTTTAACTGTCTTGTACTTAAGCCCCAAACCTTTAGCTGCACTTACATACTTTGAGGATTCAAGCTAGAAAAGCAGCCATCTGGAAGAATGCCCTTTCAGTACACAAAGGGGAACATGACTGCTTTTCTAGTACTTCCATGTCTACTTTTTTTGTGAGTGACCTGCCAAATATCACTGAGATATAAGAAGTCATATATCTGAGACCTGTCTCAGAGGTCAAAATTTGATCTGGGTAACTGAAGTATAGAAATGCAAATGAAAAATAATGGCTTGGCTAAAGAACAGTACTTCAAACTAGTCCTATAATTTCCCCCCAGTGTTTCAGACCAAAAATTGTATTTTAGGCAAGGGTGGCCTTCTGGAAGCTTCAGAGTGGTGATGGGGTGGGAAGGTTTGGGGTTTATTTTGGTTTTTTGTCTTCGGATTCTTGGCTTCTGTGCAGTCAACCATGTAGATCTGTCTAATGACTGGGCATCCTAATTGGAAATCTTTCACAACTTCACAAAGATACAGCATGAGGTGGCAAGTACAGGAGAAGAATCCTCAATGAGGAAGAGCGTGCAGCAACTCAGCATGAAGTAGCTCCTGCATTGCAATCATACTCTGCTTATTTTTTCTGTAGCTCAGAAAAAATAGTACCTTTAGCACCTTTTGGGTGCTCAGTGTCTTTCTGCAGCTTTTTGCCTATTCAGCCATTGAACAGCCTGCTTGATACACATGAAGCTGGTCTTTAATTCATATTCCAAATGTCCTGCAGAGGAGTTGTGATGTGAATTCATAGCTTGCTTCCCCACTGTTTTTTCCCTAAAGTAGTGGAGTTACTCAATTCTTATTTTCTAGTCTTCCTTCCTTCCAAGGACTGCATCTTCTATTATTTTTGTACTCTTTGGGAAATGTCTTGCAACTGTTTTCACAAAACAGTTGCAAGTAAGTGTACTTTCTAATAAGGAAAACAGAAATTTTGTTTCTTTTTCTGCTTTTGGTGTCTGTGAGTATGTGACACTGATAAGCTGAAGCCATATTTTTTGTTTTACTTAGTGTGTGATAGTACTCTGACTTCTAATGTGGAGTTAATTCCAGTGTGGTTTTGAGAGCTTGTCTTGATGCCTGACAGCTGTGTTATAGCAAAGAAGAAAGGAAATATTTTGGAGGTGATGGTAACGAGTCTGCAGTGCAACTTCCAGCAGTGAGTTGAGTGTGTGGGAGTGGAATATGGATGTCAGTGAATATGGATTTTAATGCTGAGGAAGGAGCCTCACAGAAAACTACTGGTTTTAAAGACACTTTCTAATTTGGTAGGCCTGTTGTATCCCTAAAAGAATTACAGATTTGTAAGGGTGGTGATTCAGTCAGCACAGGATTTCTTTACTTAACACTTTCTAGAATCCTGATACAGAGATTTTTATTTTTTTCCTTACTACACAGTGGTTCACATCTAGATTTTTGGTAACATTGTCAGGCTAACTGCACAGCTTTAATTTCCTCTAGGATTTTCAGGAGAGCTCTGAAAGCCATTTCTGAATTCTGTTTGCTGCAGTTATTTGAGAAAGATCATTACACTGGCAGTTATGAAGAGCAGAGCTGTCTATCTTCCTTTCAGCTTTGTTGATACACCTTCCTTCTCCCCCCACAAGTTTGTTTTTAACTGGGGGAGAAGGAATTAACACGAACAGTGCTTCATGGAATCCGTAGGGTTTAAAAGGACACTCTTAAGGTCTTTCCATCTTATGGATAGAACAAGGAATGGTCTTCAACAAGCTTTATTAAACACAGGAGGATTTTTTTCTTAGTTAGCTGAGCCCTGCAAAGCAGTATTTCTGTTATCCTGAATTTTCCTAACTGTTCAAATCTCCCTTACAGGTTTCTCCCAGTCAGGGACAGGTGCAGTCAGTACCAACTGTGTTGGGTGAAGCGTTGCTAGGATGTACGCCTGCTAATAAAGACCAAAGGCACCAAGGCCTGCCCCTGCCAGCTAACTCACCACCTGATCTTGGTGCAGAAACTCCTCAGGGGTAAGGAATCAGTTTCTGCTTATGCAGCCTTTTTTTCCCTGCAAAAATAACTCTCATCTTTAGCAAAAATCAAAGGTCATTTTAAAGATCTGTAGTAACTAGTCTTTTGTAACATTGGCATAGGAAAGTGGTAGATTTAATTACATAATTTACATACTTTACTTGCTTATGCCATATTTTTCTCTTTGAGGTAGTTTCCCTTCAGTGTCACAAGCCACTGTTAGTCCTTCACTGTGCCAGCTGTAAACTGATAGGTTATATGTAGGTGTGGTGCCTCTTTGTGTTAAACACATTGTCCCCAAGATAATTAGAACACAATCAAGCAGGTGCCCTGGACGTTTGCTTCTTGCAGATCAAGTACAAGCCCTCAATTATGTTTCTGTTGAACACCAGTGGCTTAACTTCTTTGTTACCCCAAAATGTATCACAAAAATGAACATAATGGTAGAAGTAGTGTGACAGGAAGACTCAGATTTTGTGTACTATCTTTGAAAAAAGTGATATAGGGGTTTTTTTGCTTAGTTTTGTGTATTTATCTGACAAGATAAATGTGGAAACAGCAAATGTTTTTAAACTTTTTTTTTTCGTTTGAGCTTTTTGGGAGAGAGTGGTTTTACTGTCCCCAGTATAGACTTGTGGTGCCAACCACGTGTTCCTTGAGTATTAGAATCTTCTCACACAGGCAAGTGAAGTGAATTTGGTTATACAGCTGTTTAGTGGAGAAAATGGAGAAAGTAACTGTTTAATTGTGAGAGAAGGTAGTGAAGTAGCTACAGTACCTAAATCTTTATCATTCTCCAACTTCAAGAAAAAAAAAAAAATCAAACCAAATCCACACAGACACCCCAAACAAAACCAAACCACCAACACAGGACACCCCTCCCCCTTCCAAAGGAAAACCAACCGCAAAACCCCAACAAAAACCAGAGCAACTCCCAGTCACAAACCTATTTAACCTCCCACAAAAATTAAACACTTGGAACATCTGAATTCAAGGTATATGATCAGTTTTCTTCTTTCAAGCTTTAAATGTGACTAGGTTGAGTGGCTGATGCCCTGATTCATTTGACACCTTTTTTTGGTCTAATTATTGCATGTTGTGTGTTTCAGCACATGCAGACGAAGCTTACCAGAAACTCATCCCTCTTGTCTTAATCCTGGAATTAAACCATTAAAGGAAAATCTGACAGCCTTTCCTAAAGTGGGGTTTATATCTAAAGAACAAACGCAGAAGCTTAATGATCAAAATGGTAAATACACCTCCTTGACAACCTCAAGATCTTCATCTTCGAGTGATTCAGCTAACGAAAAAGGAACCAACCTGAAAAATACAAATGAACCTCTTAAGAAGCCCTCAACAAACTTTCCAAAGGAATGCTGTTCTGTGAAGCAGTTGCAACATCCTAACTCTTCCACAGGAATACCCAGAGTCAACAGCAGTGTTGAACTGCAGAGGACTTTAGATTGTAGACCCTCGACCTCAGATGCTCACCTTCTTTCTTTTACTGAATCTGGAGTTAAATCACAAAGCAATTGCAACAGCCAGAACAGCCATAAAGCAAACAAGATTGATGAACTTACAGACATGGAGTTTTTTATTAGAAGAAATTCAAATGAGATTCTTCACGACAGAAATGAAAATGAAAGTTTTTGGACTGGAATTGTCAAGGTCCAGGATAATAGTAAGTATTTTTAAAACTTTCTGTCGTTTGAAAGTCCTTCTAGTTTCTATCTTAACTACCTAAAAGTAGACCCTTTCCAGCATGTGTAAGATTAGTCATTTAATTTGTGTGAGTCAATCTGGAATTTGAGTCATTCATGAGGCCTTTTACAAGGGAAATGCAAGAAACTTGAGAAGTCCTTTCCTGATGAAAGAAAAGGGACTAATTTCTAGAAGTTAGTTATGAAATGTGTGCAAGAATGGAATGGCAAAACAGGTTACAAAAATGAGATGCTGTTTGGAATGCAAGTACTGATGGCATCATGAAACTGCCTTTTTTTTTCAGTGCTCCTAAGTTTTGTAAATGTGGTGAGAGGTGGAAGCTGTTCTCAATGCTTTGTTCAAGAGAGGCTTTCATTTAAGAACTGTTCTGAAATGAAAACAAACAAAAAAACCCCAAACAAACAAACAAAAAAAATCCCAAACCCCTTACCTAATCCTAAAACAACCCACTTAATGCTTCCTGTGACCTGGTTCCACTTGGTGAGCTCTTCAGGTTCACCAGTTCCACTTGGTGAGCTCTGTCCCTGTGGGACAGAATGGGCAAGGCTGTAGTTGTTTGAGGAGCTGGACTCCTGATGCTGTGTATTGTGCATCAGGTAGTACAGCCGATCATGTGGGAATCTCCCTGCACACCCACCTTTTCCTTTACAACCTCATGTTGCTTGCTCTTGGATTACCACGTGCTATTCCCTAATTAACACAGGTAGCAGCCAGCCAAGCAGTCATGGTTGTGCCCTGCTAGGCCTCACCCACAGTGTGGGAGGAAGAGGGCTGTGCTTTAGGATCTGTTACAGTAAGATGCTGAAAGCTGTTGCATCATGAAGGGTGGAAACAGGCCTGAGAAATGGCCAGGTTGTACTTCCATCATCATTACCTGTGACATGTTGTCGCTTCGTGCCCTGGTTTCCTCGGTGCTCAGGCACTCCAGCCCTCGTGGCTGAAGAGCTTTCATTAAAAGCAGATGCTCTTTCAAAAAATACATGGAGGAACAAAAGGAGCTGTTAAACTTGGGTCCCCAGACTGACTCCAGTGGAACTATAGCTTGAGAAGGTTTCTACTGCCCAGAACAGAGGCTTCTGCCACTTGCAAACATTTTAGCATAAACTTGTGTGGATGTCGGGTGAAACTTACAGAAGTTGACCCAGATCTCTCACAAAAACATACTTGTTTGCACCTTTACACGGTAAACTGAAGCTTGCCTAATCTCCGCTGCTCTTCCCTGCAGTCATCGTTCGCAAGTCCGTTTTAGCAGATGCTGCCAAGGTGAAGAAGCTGCAGCAGAGCGGGGAAGCCTTCGTGCAGGATGGTTCCTGCAACAACATTGCCCCCCACCTGCACAAGTGCAGGGAGTGCCGCTTGGACAGCTATCGCAAGAACAAAGATCAAAAGGACTCCACCGTCTTCTGCCGATTCTTTCACTTCAGGAGGTAAGAACAATTTTGGCTCTATCTAGACTTAGATGGTCTTTAAATGTGACTGACGTGTCCCGCGTCCGAGTTGGCCATCTGGCCTTTTTTCCCCTTTTGAAAGGGGGACTGGTGAGTTTGCTATAAGATGGAATGCAGCTTCTGGGACAGATGAAAAACCCAGTTACTTGGTCAAAATGCTCTCATTTTGGTCTTTGGTTCAAAACTACTAGGTATTAATGTGTAGCTGTTAAGCTATAAGGCTAGTATACCTGATTAGAGAGAGATTGCCTGGGGTTTTTTTTAGCCCTTAGAAATTTTATAACTGCTTAATTTGAGTAGAAAATATTTTGGCAGGACTTGAAGCTCTTTATTTTGCTTTTCTGGGCCTAGTGCCAGCGGGATAACAGGAGTTCAGTTTGAGTGCTACAGCTCAGTGTTATTGGAGATAATAGTGAGTGGGTAGATTCCCTGCATGTCTCCCAGAGCTGAGCAGTTGGACACGTGAAATGTTAGACATACAGCCACAGCTGTGGAAGGGTTGCAGCAAGTGGCCAGGGGCTCTCAGCTGGAGCCTGTGGAACGGTTGTGGGCAAAATAACAATTTACATGGTGTTGCTTAGCTCTTTGTTCCACTTCAGTCTTGAGAGTTTGTGCCACTTCTTCAAACTTGCCACAGAAACGTGTCATTGGTGCACTCGCTGGGCTTCAGGAGGACAGGTGGGGAGGGTCAGCAAGGCAACTAGAAAGAAAACCTAGTATCTGCTCAGCAGTGGTTGCTTTTCCAAGCTTAATCTGCAGCTTCAGATTCTTTACCCCTCACTTACACCCCCCCCAGAGCCTGATTCTTGACTTGATCAAGGTCTTTTAATATTTTCTCTCTAGTTCTTTAACACCCTTTTTGAAAGGGTTCCTTGTGGTGTCTTAACTGTTGTTTGAGCCTGTCTGTAAGACCAGAGGGGATATTGTCAAACTGTAGTGTCTGGCTGGTTTTTTAACATGTCCTTTCCTTTGTTTTCAAGTTGTGTACACTTTTTCTGTGAACTATTTGATCTCATGTCCAGATGTTGTTGTGTGCTTCTTTTTATTTCCTTCTACACCCATTGAAGCTATGAGGCGTGAACTGTGTCTTGGGGGAAGAAGGTAACACTTGTGGTATCAGAGAGGAAAAGCAGATACTGGTTATCACAGGGGAGATGGAAAGCTTACTTGTTCTCATTTTTCCTCTTGATTTTCAGAGGAATGATTTTCTTTGAGTCTCTAGGTAGAATAAAAAGAAGCTATAGGTCTGAAGACCCTTTTGAAGAGGGGAAAAAAATGAAAGCAGAAACATTACAAAGATAATGGGGGAGGAATTACTCTTTCACTCTTCCATTTATTTCTTGAGGCTTATTTTTCTTCTACTGCAACCTGTCCCCCCTGCGTATTTCATAGCTAAAGGTTTAAAGAAAAATGAAGATGTGTTACTAATCTGTTATTTAACCTCAGATTAGAGATTATACTATAGGAAATCTTGGGATAATCTGACATTAATGGAAATCGTTCTAAAACATCTGAGACCAGAATAACAGACTATGCTCACTTATCTTCTCGGGGTAAAATTCCAGACTTGCAGGGAAGCTCAAAGCAGTTGAACCCTTCAGTTTAGAACTTGAAGCTGATGGAACCATCTCTTTTTACTGAACCTGAAATCTATGAAGTCTGAAGATGGAATTTGGTGATATCAGTGGCCAGCATGTGTTTTCTTGCCATGCTTAATGCTCTAGTGAGCACATGTTGTCATCAGAAGTTACCTTCCCTCCACAGCATGTAGTAAAAAGGTTCCTGAAGAATGAGCAACAACTCTTGTTGGTTTTTATTTCATAAACTTCTAACAATATAGATCTCATTCTTTCCACCTATTCAGAATCACTCAATATATCTTAGGCAAATTTTGTTCAATTTTGGTTTTGGCAGCTACTTCCAAATTAATTGTTACTGAAATGTATTCTATGCTTAATGTGTTCTCCCTTCCCTTGAGTTATAGACAGTCACAGACTAAATTCTTACTGCTACCCCCTCTAGATGTGATCCTTTGTTCCAATGCATTTTAAACATTGTTAACCTGATTTGGTTTTGTGTGAATTAAAAATCCCTTTAGTTAGGAAATCTACCTTACTACAAAAAAAGTGATGTTTTGAGGGTTTGTTTGTTGTGGGTTTTTTGTTGTTTTCTTTTTCTTTTTAACCAAGTAGTACATTAAGCCTATGTAACACTGATGACCGGGCTGTTTACACATCTGTGTTGTAACCATTGAGTTAAACTTGTTGACATACAGTGTACATGTTTACAATTCAAGCATCCACTCCTTGGAATGAATGTAAACTGATAAAACATTTGAGATCATGAGTTTTTCCTCCTTTCTCCCCCTCTTTCCACAGGTTGCAGTTTAATAAGCATGGAATACTGCGTGAGGAAGGCTTTTTAACTCCAAATAAGTATGACCCTGAGGCTATTAGCTTGTGGTTACCTCTGTCAAAAAATGTTGTGGGTCTGGATCTTGACACAGCGAAGTACATCCTTGCCAACATAGGAGACCACTTCTGTCAGCTGGTTATATCTGAAAAGGAAGTGATGTCTACCATTGAACCACACAGTAAGACCAATTTGTATGAAAATAATCTCTGTTGTAACAGCATTATGTGAAACTTTAGGCTTCTGACCAGTGTGAAAATATAGTGCAGGCATTTGGAAATGGGATGCAAGACTTCAGTGTTTCCCTCCTCTCCGAGAGGTAATGGTGAAGGGCCAGTGTGAACTAGTGCCAACAACTCTGCTCACAGGCGGGGGGGAAAGGGGAAAAGTAATGCTCCCCTTCTTTATGTCAGAAGCCTTTCCTCAGTTTATCAAATTACCTTTCCCAGTGTAGAGTATAAATCTGTTAGGAAACAAAGTGTTAAAAAAAAAACAACCCCAAAACCAAAAACCACCCCACCCAGCAGGCAGCTGACAGCAATCTGTTATTAGCATGGAAATGAAATAAAGCTTTCCTTGTGACTGCACAGATTCTGTTCGATTGCTTTGCTCCTACTTTTTTTGTTCTTGCATGATGGACCTAATGCTGCCTGTCAAGCCAGTGAAGAAATCTTTTTTTTCTTCCACCTGAAATTTTCTAGTAGGACTGTTTCAAGGGATTATATATACAGTCCTGCTGGGAATAGACCAGAGAGCTGCTCGTGCTGTGGTACCTGATTGTAGAGCTTCAGCAGCAAGTCCTGCATCCTCACACACAGTTTTTGGCCACGTCAGAACCTTTCTGTGGCAAACATGAGCATACACATGGGCAAGGCTCTGATCTTGCATAATCACTTCTCAGACTAGAATAACTCTTAAAACCATGTTTGTTTTTTGGATTATAAGTACACGATGGAGATGCAGAACAGTTTGAAGACTGTCTACCCTGTGACTTCTGTATGTGGGTAGTACTGACATTATATAAGGATCATATCAGTTTACCAGTCCCTCCAAGGTTTTGAATGGAAGAAAAAGCAAACTGAATAGGTGTGAATGCCCTTTGAAAAGGGAAGGAAGACTTGAAATGTTTCAGAGATGCTTGCGGTGAAGTCTTGGACTACTTGGGAGCTGCAAACTCTGCTCTTTGCTTGAACTGGAACATTCAGGCCTGTGGAGGCAAAGTAGGAAGAGACACAGTGAGAATACTGAAACACTTCCACGAGGGTGAAATCTTGGCTGGAATTCATGAGACAAAGGGGAGGTGTGATGTTTCTTAATAATGAAGGATGCATCTGTTGGCATACTGACCAGAAACATCCTCTTTTTAAAAAAACAAAGGCACATGTGAATTCTGGAGTTGGTTTGAAAGGAGGAAAATGTCATGAATTCCTCTTTGAATGTTTGTTGTCCTGTCTGGTGAAAGTAAGAGAATTAAATTTCACTAAAATGGAGCATATTTTTAATGCCCTGGGAAAGAAATTAGTAGTTTACAGTCTAGATATTCATTCTTCTTTTGAACAGTTCAGTTGGCACAGGAAAAAGTTAGATTCTTCTGCCACCAGGATTTGAAGTTATTGTAAACTTTGGCAGAATTCAGTTGGAATTGTACCTTTTCATTAAAAAAAAAATCTGTTTCTGACAAACTGTCAAAATATTTTGTTCAGATACCGCTTTTTAGGGCATCACTTACCTGTGGATACTTTTGCACTCCACAGCATGCCTTAGGGCTCTCTCTTACCAGTGGGTGGGTAGAGCCACAAGACAAACAAACATGTTGGAGAGAACTGTTTGGGAGAGCCTCCTTAAAGAGAGTTCCTTGAAAAATTAGTAGAAAAAAGTGAGTGAAATTATCCCCATATAGTAAAAGATTGACCTGTGTAGAAAGAACAGAGTGTTAGGTCACATTGCTCCTTGGCCACCACGTGCCAAAAGGAGACCTGCAGAAAGAGGAGACAGGATCAAACTATGGAGAGGAAACAAAAGAACAGAAGTGGAAAAGACAAACTTCAGAAAACTGAAATATGAAAGAGCATACAGAAGAGAACAAAATCCTCTTTTATGCTGTTTGGGGGAAATTGGAGGATTGGCCTAGAAAATGATAAATAGAGTGCATGGTTTTTAAAAAGCAGCAAAGAATGGAGCTGGTAATATTTAGACCTCTGTCTCCTGGAAGAATTTTGAAGCAAGTAGTCAAACAATTTTTACCTCCTACTTAAGAACAAATTGTGCCAAGCTATTCTGGTTTTGTTCCATACATAGTTAATGGGCATTCTACAGAAGAAGAGCAACAGATGTCTTGCATCCTGGTGTGGGGTTGGTTTTTTTGGGGGTTTTTTTTTAGCATACATTAGGACATGGTGTTTTAAAACTTGCTTTAAAATTAAGAAATGTGGGCAGAGAAGTTTCAGAGGAGTTGCAAGTATGGAAGGAGGTAGGAGGGGGCAGATGTGTTCTTTTTTCCTAGTCTGGTTTTCTCACTGGCAACATAATGAAATGAAGAGCAGACTAAAATAATCTGCATATAATGCAGCCCTGGAAAGGCTTGCAAGTTTTTGGAAGGTACTGTCAATATTTGGGATGTTTTCAGTGAACTGAAAAAGTGACTTGGGGTGAGGAAAGGTGGAATAGAATGGGTACGTAAGAAACCTGAGCAGCAGTGCTCACCCTTCTGAGGAGGTCTGACACACCCCTATAACTAGGTAGAAAAGCCACTAAAACAAGGAGTGCCACTTGCCCATGGTGCTACTGAGCAGGGACCAAGGACAAGCTGGTTGTGGCCAGCTAGACATTAAGCTTAGCTTGCTAATAGGAACTTAATTTTTTTTCTGGGGTAGCTGTGGAGTTTCCACTGAATATGCACACTGATGGCATTGCCTTAACTTAGGCAAACACACATCAGGAGCAGACGCAGTTGGTGCCACACAGGAGAAAGCAAAATAGTCTCGATTGCATAGACTCTGCTCGGGGCCTGTTTCTTCCGAGTCTGTAACGGGCAAGGCTTTGTTTTGGAGTTCCAATACAAAACCAAGCCTGAGTCTTGATATCACCGAAGTGTTTTAACGTAGCTTTGCTTAAAATGCAACTGCTTTGTTTCGCTTAACCCCCCACTTGGACTGAGGTGTGTGTTACCACAGGACAGGTGGCCTGGAAGCGCGCGGTTCGTGGAGTTCGAGAGATGTGCGACGTCTGTGACACCACCATCTTCAACCTCCACTGGGTCTGCTCCAAGTGCGGCTTTGGTGTCTGCGTCGATTGTTACAGGATGAAGAGAAAGAGCTTACATGAAGGTGAGGATCCATATTGCTGCTTAAAGAGGGGAGAAGGGGAAAGAAAACCTGGATTTTGAACTTGGAAGCCGATAACGACCTCAGGACTGACAAGTCTTCCCTACAAAAAGGACACGTTGTGGACCTGTGGCTTGGTGTAGTAATAGTATATAGTGACATATAGATAATAGTAAAATATGTAGCTTTCTACAGGAGGATGAAAGATGCACTAACAGACCAATGTAATGGTTTTGTTCTACAGATGATGAATCGGATACTTTCTCCTGGTTTAAATGCGTAAAGGGGCAGGTGCATGAACCAGAGAATCTGATGCCTACACAAATAATTCCAGGAAAAGGTATTTTAAGTATTTGAATGGGATGAAAACATGCTGTAAATTCTTTGTCTCCTGTATGTTGTTGATACTGTACTGAGTGAGGTTTGATATTATTTATTTTTTTAGTAATAAAATGAGTAAAAGTTTAGCATTTATCATCCAAAGACCGGAACACCCTGTGTACTTAATAACGTATTTTATTATCTTTGAGCTTTACAAACAGGTAGCAAAACTTCTTGTCTTGCTGAACTGCATTTGTGTGTTTACCTGTCTAGTATACACCAGTTCTTTAGGAGGGTTACTGAATGCTGGGTGTTCTGATGACACGTGAGCTCACCAATAACTCTCTCCCTTCAGCTCTCTACGACGTCGGCGATATTGTTCACTCCATAAGGACAAAATGGGGAATAAAGGCAAATTGTCCTTGTGCAAATAAGCAGTTCAAGGCACTATCAAAGCCAACTCTAAAGGAGGATTCAAAACAGGTATTGCTTCTTTCTCACACCGTGTCTGTGTAGTGCAGGTTTGCCTCAGTCTACTACCCATATTTGAAGCCAACAGTAACTGACTTTGTAGGACTTGACCGCTACCGATAACCCCACTGTGTAGGTCTTTGTTCAAAACTTGTGTTTAGTTTTCCTCTTTCTTTCAAAGCTCCTCATTTGTTGTTTTGTTGGGGATTTTTTTAAGTTTTGGGGGAAATCTCATTGTGTCCCATGGATGTGCTGGTGAATCAGTATGTGACCTATCCTTGAATAATGCTCAGGGAGGTTTTTTTAGTGCAAAAATAGGATTAGATCAAAAGAACCCTTAAGAAAAGAGAACCCTTAAGAGCAGACTAGTGGCAGTGGTTGCAAAGTGCAGGCTGTCCCTGCAGGCTCCTGGAGCTGTAACACATGCAGCAGCAAAAAGAGTAAGTAGGGCGGAAGAGCTCTGGAGTTCATAAAGGAACTAAATGTGAATAAAATTGTAAGGCCTAGGAGCACTGATTTCTCTCTGAGTTCTAGTAGAGAATTTGCTGCTTGTTATACAAAACAAAAACCAACCCAACCCACCATATGTTTATTTGTAAATGGATGTAGTATTTTTGGCTTTTGAAAATAGAGCAGAAAATAATGGCTTAGTTTTGCAGCGTTTTGAAAGAAACCAGCTGAATTAGTCATTCTAATTTTGCTGTACGCTTATTTGTAAACATTTTGAGAATAAATTTGTTTTCTTAAGTGTAAGAAAAGCAAGCTGAACTTGATTTTTAGTGTTGGTAATCATTAGAAGAGACAAAAAAACATTGTGAAGTAGTAGAAGCGAGGAAGATTGAAATGTTAGCCTATGACTGACCTAGCTTCAGTCTTCTGTTTCTCAAGATTTCCTCTGCGACCCTTCACAAACAGCTGCATTGGAATTTATCTATACCTCTCTTTCTGTAAAATTAGGTACTGTACTGGAGGTGTGAGGATAAGCTTATTATAGTCTGAAGCATTTTATATTATGGCATGTTTGGAATCCCTACCAAACATTATCTGACATTAAGAGGTGAAATAAAGAATACAGCAGTAAGAAGATGCAGGTGCAGAATTAATTTCTTAACTGTAAAGCATATTGAGTGTATTGAAAAGAAATGTAGCCAGTCATGCAGGATTCCCAGGCCAAAGCAGTAGCTCTGGTTAGTCTCCAGGTGAACAGATAAATCAGCTGCACAGGAGATGTGGAATAGTCCTGTGCTTGGGTTGTGCTGGCCAGGACAGTGCTGCAGTCACATGCAGGTGTACTTTACACCTGGCAGGTGAGTGGAGTTCTTCCACCTTCTTGAGTTACAAATGTAAGAGCACTAAACAGTTTTAGTCTACTGACCTAGACCTGCAGCTTAGCCCTGGTCTGAACATCTGCCATCACTATAACTGTCTGAGTGCTGCTGGTAAAACTGCATTTGGTTCCCAAGGCAGTCACAGGAAATGTATCTGGGAAACTCTGCTTTCTGTGCTTGTCTTGAGGAGTCAGGGACTCTGTTGTCTGCTCTTCGAAGTCAGGAGATTCCACAGCCTGCTGGATCATCATCTCTGGCTGATACCGAGATGCAATGCTGACCCCTTGTGGAGATCAGATAATTTTTTGAAGGGCCAAACCATCTTTTGGTGAAAGAATGAATTGGCACATGTTACTGCTTGCTTCCCCTTTCTGAATGGAGTGTGTTTGTGTCTAACCAAGTTCTCGCCCTTTTTTTTTTTTTTTTTTTTTTCAGAACTTGGTACCTGGAGAGAGGTCCAGCCTTCAACATAACAGTTTTGTCCTCAGCCCACAAGTCACTACACATGATCCTCCTCTAAAGTCAGCAGTTGGAAGTAAACAAACTGCTTCAGTAAATACTTCTCCTTCGCTAAGTTGGCTGTCGAATCTAACAAGTGGAAATGTGAATAAAGAAAACAAAGGTATGTGCAGAACTAGTGAAAAGTGAACCCTTTGTGGTTGGTTGTCAGAATACAGATGAGACCTGGCGATACCTTGCACTGAGAATGATCCAGTCTGCCTGTTGGTGCTTGTACTGCAAAACTGGTCCGTGGCAAGGACTTGGAGTAAAATCTGGCAGGATTAGCATATTTTTTTTGAAAACTGGTTTAATATCCCCTTGATGCAAGTGCTCTTGAAAATTCACTTTGAGAATGTGTGATTTTAAAAACCTTATTAAGTGAAGGGAGTATTTAATCTGCATGGATTGAGAAGAGATTTCCATAGATATGTACATCCCTACATGTATGTATATAGGAGTATCTTATTGTCTGAAACAAAATAAAGCCATGTGCTTCTCACGATTCAGAGGGTTAATCCTTGCGTCATTCCCAGATGTGTTCTTTACTTCATTTCAGAGAAACTCCTCGTCCCTATTTCGAAGAATGAAAACAAACCTCTTCAGACACTCCCCAGTTTAGCCAAGCCTTCTGCAGCCCTGCAGACTTTCAACAGTGCAATACTGACACCTGTCAGCAACAACAACACGGGCTTCTTGCGGAATCTATTGAACTCTTCTGGAGGAAAGGTACAGGAAAACTTTTGTTTTACAGGTTTGAGGTGATACCAGGCTTAGAGCACTGTTCTAAACCTGTGAACAACCACCACAGGCATTTGTCACAGTGGGTAAAAATCTATCTTTGGGGAAAAAGGAATTAATTCAGTTTCTGTGTTGCAGTGCTCCAGTTGGTGCTTCCTAGAGAGTAGCTTACTGGTTCTATCAGCAAGCCTTGCTTGGTGAGGAATGGGGAACAACATGATAAAGCAGATGAATTTCCTTAGGCTGGCATCTGGCAGGTGCATTGATTGACATATCCTTTAGACTCAAAAAAGCAGCAGCAAGCAACTTAGCGATGGAGGGGAAAAAACACCCTGTGGTGGGAGACTATCTTTCTCCTACCTCATTGGCAAACCAGTTCATTGCAGATGTTCCTGGACTTGGTTTGCTCTTACAGATGTGACTTCAAACTGGTGGGGTAGAATAACAGCCTTGAGAGTTCCTTGATGAAACTGCATTTCTGTTCTTTGAGATAAAGAAAGCCCTGTCCAGTGCTGTGTTTCATGGGTTTCTGCAGTGTGCCTGGAATGTAAATCAGAGCAGAACTTCTTATGCCAGAATGCTGTAGACAAAGTGTCAGAAATGGCATTGGTGCCTAGAATTACATGCCAGAGTTCTGCAGCTTTTTGTTTCTTTGCACAATGGTGAGCTCAAGTGAAAAATTCTGAGAGTTGCAAACACCTCCTTTAAAGTCTGCAGGACAAGGCAACAGGAGAGCACACCAAATTGGGGTTTTTTTCATTCTTTCTCCTTTTCCTCCCCCCCCACCCCTTTTTTTTAAAATCAGACAGACAACGGACTCAAGAGTACACCCAAAATCCTTGATGACATTTTTGCTTCCCTGGTGCAAAATAGAACTGTTACAGACTTGCCCAAGAAACCTCAAGGACTGACTATAAAGCCTACGATCATGGGCTTTGATACACCTCACTACTGGCTATGTGACAACCGCCTGCTGTGTCTGCAAGATCCCAACAATGAAAGTAATTGGAATGTCTTCAGGGAGTGCTGGAAACAGGGACAGGTATCTCAGGCTTTTGCCCCTTTCAGTTGGTGGGTTGTTTTTTTTTGCCCCCCCTTTTTTTTTTTTGCCCCTTTAATTGAAGTGCAGGTACAAACTTACTGCAATGATAAGCAACATTAAACCTTCGTAAAATGTGCTGCATATGAACACTGTTAAATCCTTGGAGAAAAGGATGTCTGTTTTACTCTTTGAAATCAGTTTCTAAACATGATGCTGAACCTGGGGCTCTGTAGAAAAAGCTGCCTCGTGGCTTGAAGTAAGAATGATCAAATGCCCAGCATAATGCTGGTACAGCAGGCTGAGCATTTTATTGGGGAAATGACAGTGTTCTCAAAGTGCCTGCCTTCAGTACAGTTTATGCATTACCTTTTTCTGGTTGGAATTAGAATTTTTGGTCTTCTTCTTCATAGCCTGTAATGGTGTCAGGAGTGCATCACAAATTAAATGCAGATCTCTGGAGACCGGAGTCCTTTAGGAAGGAATTTGGCCAACAGGAAGTAGATCTGGTTAACTGCAGGACCAATGAAATCATCACTGGAGCTACTGTAGGAGATTTCTGGGATGGCTTTGAAGATATTTCAAGTAAGTAGTGTGAATTTTTGCTCCAGTAGGTAAAATATTCAACAGCAGTGATCTTGCTCTAGCATAAATTTGCCATCCTTAAGCAGAGTAAAAGATGTTCTAGGCTTTGGCTTCATCCTGAACTGTGTGTCTGCAAAGTATTTTCACCCTGTAAGCTTGTGGGCTGGTGGAATGGATAGAAACTGTCAGCCCCACTGAGGCCTCTCCTTTGGGAGTATGGTTGGCTGCCCCCAGACTTTTGGGGAAGCACTCTGAGAAAGTTTGGGATCTTCCTAGCAACTTTTTTGCCCAATTGAGTGAAATACAAAAGAGCATGTGTAGGGTTGGTGCTCTCAAGGTAATTAGGTTCTGCTGGTTTAACTTGTAAGTGCCTTTTGTTCCTAAGGAATTAAAGTTCTTTTGTGTAAAAATGAGTTGAGGGGAGGTGAGCATGAGGTTTGGCCTTGTATTCACTTGTAGTGAAACTAACCTTTTTTCTAGGAGCATTAGTGCTTGCCATGGCATCTGGACAACGTTCCTTTGTTGTGTGATGTGAACTTAGGGAATTTGGTACCCAGGGCAAGAAGAGCAGGAGCTGAAAGGCTCATTTACACCTTGCTCTTTTTGTCACTTGATCTTTGGAAAGATTTGGCTTTATCTCCAGCTACTCCAGCCTCAAACACAGAACAGCTGCCTGAGCTAAGTTATAGGAAGGGGAGCTGCTAAAGGCTGCTTTTCTCATTTGAAATCTCCTCTTGCAACACATTTGTCACAGCAGTAATACCCCACTGTGGTGTCAGATGACCTTGTGTGTCTTTGGTTCTACATAAATAGGTGTGGAATTTACATGATTTTAAACAAAGATAAGAATTTTGTTGCCTTGATCAGTTTAATTTTGAGTTGTACAACTATTAAAAACTAAGTCGTGTTCATATCTGACAACAGGTCGTCTGAGAACTGAGGAAGGAGAGCCAATGGTGTTGAAGCTCAAAGACTGGCCTCCAGGAGAAGACTTCAGAGATATGATGCCTTCTCGGTATGAATTACAAAGAAACTGTTCATCACTTGGGTGGTACACCCCAAAACAAGGGAATGTAGGAATGAGAATACTGTTAGGTTTGGACACCTGCTTCAGCTTTGTGAAGCAGTTGGTGACGTGTGAACCATTTTCTTTCCTAGAGATGCCTGACGTGGCTCGAAATGCTAAATGAGCTTTATGATCAGGTTTTATGTAGTTCATGGTATTTATTGCCAAGTAAAGCAAGTACCTAAAATTGCTAATGATTGCTTCAACTTTGGAAGCTTTCTAAAAGCCTTAGTCATTTTGAAAGCCTAAAGGTCAGTTGAAGTTGGTTGGGTTTTTTTTCCAAATATTTTAAAGCATTCTAACTTATTAGATTTGATATTGAGATTGTTACACAAGGAAACAGCATTACTTGGTTTATCTGCTATGTTCCTGTGTCTTGTTTTGGTCATTCCTTTTCATGGTGTCCAGTAAACCCCCTGGGGAAAGCAGTACGGTTTCTTAACTGGAGAAAGCTTTTGTCACAGTCTATTTTAGTCTGTATCAGGTTTTGGGGTTGTTTTATCACTTCCTAACATTAAATTGTGCTGGATTACTTCAGGTTCGACGATTTGATGAAAAATATCCCCCTGCCAGAGTATACCAGGAGAGGTGGGAAGCTCAACCTGGCCTCTCGGCTTCCCAACTATTTTGTGCGACCGGATTTGGGCCCCAAGATGTACAATGCGTACGGTAAGGGAATTTTCACTCTAAAGGTCACGTTGACTGCACATTCAAATTAAAATTTGCTGTAAAGAAAATGACTCCTTGCTGTTGCAGACAGTTAATCCCATTGATTTGAAACCCTGACTTTGGCTCACAGAGCATGATATTATTTAATAAAATGGGTTTTGTCCAGGTGGTTTCAAGCCAATACCATTCATTCCAGCTTCCAATCAATGTGCTCGACGTGTGTTTACACAGCCTCTCTTTCCTATAGCTGGCCACACCTATTTGTTGTTCTGCTGCTTCTGGCTGTATCATTTCTGTTATTTCTCTTTTTTTTTGGGGTTGTATCATTTAGCTTCTAATCTCTTCCTGAGCAGTTCTTTCCATGGCTAGTTATCTGCTGTCAGCCAAAAGGCATTTAAAACTACGCATCATCATGGCTGGCAAATACTGTAGCAGCTGCCTTTTAGAGTGAAAAAGAGACTAGTTCTAAGAATTCTTTATACTAAACTGCTATAGAAACTCTCTTCTAGCAGGACTTTAACGTCACTTTCACATACTATACAGACCAGGTGTAGATATGGATTGATCTGTCAGCTCAGTGTGTGGGCCTGGAAACCTGATCACTTGGGAAAGCACCAACAGGAGGGGGCAAGGTCCTGGCTATAAAGTACAGTTCTGTACTGGCATCAGGTGCTGATGACAGTAAAAGCTCTCTGGTCTTCTGGTCTTTTCAGATACTGCTGCTGAGAGAGACATAAGGTTTGTTTCTGTCTTACTAATATACCTGTTACTCTGTCTCATCTCTTTTTTGTTTTTGTCAGGATTAATAACACCAGAGGACAGAAAATACGGCACAACAAACCTCCACTTAGATGTGTCCGATGCGGCCAATGTTATGGTTTATGTGGGTATCCCCAAAGGCCAGGCTGATCAGGAGGAAGGTAAAGTCTTGCTTGTGTCCCGGGGCTGTTCTTTCTGTGGCTGGCGAGAAGGTCCCTTGGTGTAACTGCTCCTGTTTACCCTGGACAGAAGTGCTGAAGACCATCCAAGATGGTGACTCCGATGAACTGACAATTAAGCGTTTTACTGAAAGTCGAGAAAAACCTGGAGCTCTGTGGCACATTTATGCTGCTAAAGACACGGAGAAGATCCGGGAGTTCCTTAAAAAGGTAAGCTGCTCTAGCTCAAAAACTTCTCTTCTGTCTGTGCAGGCTTGCCAAGGGGTACCTTGGACTTTACTGCTCCTTTTTATTCCAGTTGTTCTGCAAACAGTTGGACTTGGGTTGTATCCAGAACTTGTTGTGTGCCACGAATCTTGTAGGATCTCGGGGATGGTTACGAATAGAAGCTTGAAGTGATCCTGTGTGTGGGGATGCTGCTTTTGCCCACACCTCAGAGAGCACGAGCAACAATGTTACACAATGAACAAAAAAATCCCTGCTTTAGATTTAAGCAAAACCCCAGTTTAATAGTAAACTAGATCCTGCTTAGAAGCATGTGTGTCAAATATTCCTTGGAAATGTATGAGTAATATGTGGTGCATAAAATTCTTCCCTGTTCTCTTCCTTTTCCTACCTTTTCTTTCTTTTTTTTTTCTTCCTCGTACCTTTATAAGGTGTTTTGGATAAAGGGAAAAGCATGAGTTACTCTGGGAGTTAAAGGTTTAGTAGAGATGTGATAGTGCATCCAAAAGGGCTTGTTTCAATATTGAAATTCACCACAAACGGTCCAGAGTTCTCAGTAGTTTTAATTCTGGAACTTCTTTGGTGCTGTGAAAATGGAAAGAGCTAATAGGTTTGTGTTCAAAAGGATAAATGGAATGATCAGAACAACTGTTGGCCTTGTCAGCCTGCCTGCTGTCTTGGGTGGAAGCTTAGAGAGGCTACAGCAGATTTGTTTAATATCAGCAAAGAACAAGTTTTATACTTGGAAAAAACATGACCTGAATTTAGTAAGTGTTGGCATTTTGAGTTAGGGCATCTGTGTCTCACACCTCTTCTTGGTCCCTTGTGCCTGCAGGCATGAGGCTCTCAGCAGCTTATCTTGGAGTAGAACCAAGCTGTTTATCTCCTCCCAGATGCGTTGTTGAGCTGCAGTCCCAGGTGTAAATGATTCATGGCAAATTGGATTTACACTGGATCTTTTTTCAGATAATCTCTCCCCTCAGCCCTCGAATTTCTCTTTTCAAGTGCTTGTTGTGCCTCCCAGCCCCATAGCTCCTGAAAATCTCTGTCTGGGGCAGTGAGCACCCTGAGTAGTGCTGGCCTCGGGACAGACACCCGCTGACAGCCACACTCAGTAGTTTCTTCCAGTTGCAAGCTGTAGTAGTGTAAGAGTACTGATCCCACGTATGATAGGGAACCCCTGTGAACACACACGAGTCACTTCACCCTTCTGTGTCTTCACACTGTAGCTTGCATTTCCTATCCCCACTTTTGCCACGTCCCTCTGGAGCAAGAGGGACTGGGCAGTGATGCAGCCTTGGCAAACTAAGGGCTCTATAAGAATCCAAACCTTTCATTGTGTAACTCGTACACCTGAAGACACAACACAGGTCACTCTTACCTGGCATGTGTGCAGATGGGATAGCACAGATACACCCTGCCTGTCCGGTAAGACCAGTATGTGGTAATACGTGTCATCTTGTGACTTTCCAGGTCGCAGAAGAACAAGGTCAAGAAAACCCTGTAGATCACGATCCCATTCACGATCAGAGTTGGTACCTGGACCGATCGCTAAGAAAACGCCTTCATCAAGAGTATGGAGTTCAAGGCTGGGCTATTGTACAGTTTCTAGGAGATGTAGTTTTCATTCCAGCTGGAGCTCCACACCAGGCAAGGCCCAGAGTCACTTACAGCCTGACCACTTGGGCAGACTTCTGAGCACAGAGCTAATGCTTCTTTGTTCTCTCTAGGTTCATAATTTGTACAGTTGTATTAAAGTTGCAGAAGACTTTGTATCCCCAGAGCATGTCAAACATTGCTTCTGGCTCACTCAGGAATTTAGATATCTGTCGCATACGCATACGAACCATGAAGATAAATTGCAGGTAACTTACCAATGCTCATGATGAACCCTGCCCTTCCTCACCCTGTCAAAAAAACCCACCAAAAAAAACCCAAACAACCCTCCCCAAATCCCTCGGGGTCCATCCACACAACCCAAGTTGCTTTCGTGTTCAAATCATAGAGTCATGGAATGGTGTGGGTTGGAAAGGACCTTAAAGATCATCCAGTTCCAACCTCCCTGCCATGGGCAGGGACACCTCCCACTAGAACAGGTTGCTCAAAGCCCCATCCAACCTGGCCTT
>WUAM01000383.1:10671330-10684600 GCA_024336885.1 Actenoides hombroni
GCACTGCCCTGTCAGCGTGTTACAGCTGAACACAGCTCTGGTACCCACATTTGTCACACCACGGCACAAGACATTCCGGTAAGGCAGCAGTGTTTGAAGCAGTGTCTGAGTCAAGTAACTAAAGCAGGTGAGCGTTACTTCGTGAGCTGTAAGGCAGGAGCTGGGGTTTGGGGTTGGGCTTTGCTTTGCATTTTTTACCTTCCCAACAACTCAAGACACCAACAGTGTTTTACAGCCAGGAATCACAACGCAGCCCAAGACCCAAGGCACTGCAGCCCAGTGTCTTTCCTGCTGTCATTAATAACAGCGTGTTTAGTCAACCACATAAATTTCACCCTGCTAAGAGGGGATCTGTTAAAGCCTCAATTACAGAACCACACAGACATCAGCCTATGCAAATTCCTTATGCCCTCCTGAACCACACTGGCCTTCTCAGCCAGTATTCCCTGAGACACCAGTTTATCAGAGCACTCCTTGCCCACGGGCAAAGGCAGGAAGTCAGAACAGATGGAAACTGCTGCGTCTCACTGACCAGAGCGGGGTGAGGCTCCGCTCCGGGCACGCACACAAACTCACCGGCTGTGATTTCAAACAGGATTTTTTCAATCTCCATCTCAGCTTCCTCTTCCATTTCCTCCTGATCTTCAAGGCCTTCGAAGGTGTCCTCCAGCATCTCCTCTATAATACCAGCCTAGCAGAAAAGACAAAGGGAGTGCGTGATGCCCTTGGAAAGAGCAAAGCAGAAACAGCTGCCACCAGGGAGCTCCAGTTACACCTACACCTCTCCTTCACCTATCCAGGCATTCAACAACCACTCGCTGCTCAGCTTTCGGGGGGGATCGGGGCTCTCCTCTCACAGGAGGGTTGGCCAAGGCTCCTGCCTACAGGCGAAGGGTGCAGCTGTACAACTGGGGCACAGGAGAAGCGGTAAGGAAACAGAGAATTAAATATGCGCGTTCTCAATGCGAATCCCTCGAGCTGAGAATCCTTGCTGTTCCATGTCTGAGCTGCCCAGCTTGCTCCAAGCAGGTGAAAACACACCTGCAAACTGCAGCCGTGGAGCGTAACTGGTGTAGTGTGCTGTAAAATGGGTGCTTGACAAAGGGTCCCTTTTTTCTCCCTGCGCTTGAAAACATTCCTCTGCGGGGCCTGTGGCCTAGGTGAGGCCAGACTGTGCTGGTACCCAGTGGTAAAATTACTGAGGAATAAACTGGTTTGAAGTAAACAGTCCAGAATGGTATGAGGGGATAAGAGCAAAGTGATTTGGTAGTTGCAAAGCCAGCAGCCACAACAGAGCATTCATATACTGTAAAATGGGAGCACTCCCATCACATGCTGACACCAAGCCAGCTGTTTTACACCCAGTATCAGACCAAGCCAACCCGCCTAAGATGGGACTGTTAGTCTCCCACACCACAACAGGCACTGGGGGGGACTTTCTCAATAAACATGTTCATCCCTGAAAGCAGGAAATTCAGTCTCCCCAGAGCAGACAGAAGCTCAGGGGTGCAGGCAGTGAATCCTGCTGGCAGCCTCGGTCTCCCCTGGTCCTTGGGACTAGGAGGTCCCAGCCACTGTCCCCCCCGCCCTGCTCTGTACAAGGACTGATCTTCCTCCTTCCACCCTCATCCTGAGCAGCCTTTTTTGGCTTCAAGCTCCACACCAAACATGTTGCAGGTATCACCAAGGCAGGGCTTTCCCCGCATACAGGAACGTGCTAGAAACCCCCCAGGTATTACTGTGCTGCTTTAATTTCTCTTTGTCAGAGCTCACACAAGCCCTTTGACACCACCTAAGCAACTGCACAGCACTCTAACACCCACCTCTTGCTCACCTGGATCTTATTTACATTACAGAGCTCACCTTCATCATCTCTTTGGACAGCTCCCTCATCGTTGCTTGGATTTCAGGAATTTTGACTAGATTTTGCATAGCTTTCATGACTTCCGTGCTCTTCTGCAATGAGCCTGCTACTCTTAGGACAGCTGTGAATGAGAGGCATAGAAAAGCTTGAACGATTCCACCACTGAAAGTAGAGAAATTAGATCCTACACAGAAAGAAATCTGTTTGCATTTAGGTAATTTAAGTAAAAATAAATAAATAAATGGACATCCCCTTTCTTCATTCTTGTCTACTTTCCTAGGAAAGCTCAACTCCTACCCATACTGGAAAAAGTTTCTAGCAAAGACACTGGTCCTGTAGGGTTACCTGGAGCAATCCAGATTGTCTCCAGAGAGATTTCAACCCACTTGCACTCCAGTTCATAAAGAGAAGTCCCTCGAGGAGCTGGGCTCCTCAGCAGCCAGACGTCTTCCACCAGCAGAGCTACAGTCCAGCTCCATGGCTGCAGACCAAACTAGCCACCTTCTGCCTGCTGACCAAACTAGCCACCTTCTGCCTGACACTACTGGGTAGTGGAAACTAACTCTTGGCATCAATCCTAGTGTAACAGTTTTGCACCAAACAGCAAGCTAGAAAATGAATACTGAAGTAGGTAAGCTGGAAGTAAGTGTAGTTTAAACTTAATATAACAATACTATTTCCAGAGGCTATTATTCTATAGCCTACGAGCTCTGTTACATATCCTGATATGCCAAGATCAAATTGTTTATTATTAAGGGTACTTTGAGGTTCTTGAATTGTGCCATCTAACCTGGCAGCTTCCTAGTCATGGAGAACTTACCTGTTTGTATATAAAATGGTGACTCCTTAATGAAGCAAAACGAAGGCACAGCACATATTATTTTTCATATTAATACTTCATTCCTTTAAGAACAAGTGTAACGTTAACAAGCTTACAGAGAGCTTGCCTTTAGCAGTCATTTCCCAGGTGAAGCAAGTTAATAGAGCCCCAGACTGAATTCTAGATTCCATCTGATTGCTCCAGTAAGTGTATCAGAGCATTCCCAGTAAGGTAAGGATGCTGGCAGAGGTGATAAGGAGGAGGCTGCTTTGAGTTTCTCCTTTTAAAGGACACCTCAAGCTGCAAGCACCTTCCCCTTCCTGAATGAGGTACACAGGGAGACACATCTGACCTGTTGTAATGTTACACTTGAGGTTCACACTGCAACTCCTGATCCACAAGTGCTAAAATCAACTGACACCCAGGGCAATGAGTAGCTATTGCTGGGGCAATACTTGGACACTTGAGGAGCATGTTAACCTCCAGCAAGTCCTTCCCTGCCATTACTGCTTTCTGCTCTGCTCTTGTTACAGGCTAAAATGCTGTAAGTTGTGGGAAATAGGGCAGGAAGTCTCTTACACCAGCTTTCTGCTGTGGATGGGAATGGGGGAAATATGCTGGTGCTGGGGGAGCACCAAGGGGGGTTACAGAGAGCCAGGTGGTGAGGCACAGGGCAACTCCAGCCATCCCCATCGAGGAAATCAAACACACTGCCTCCCCACTTTTTAGGCTTAGCAAGTGTCCTAAAACTCTTGCTAGAGAAACAATAATTTACAAGACGAAGGGAATTCTACTGAAGGAAATAAACCTCCCATTACAGGTCATGCCAAAATCAGTAAGAACAGGCTCCACGAAGATACAGGGAGATGAGGCACACGTTCAAACTGCTGTGGAACATGCCCCAGAGTACTGGAGGAGAGTTCTGTTTCAGATGACTCCCACATCACTGCAACCCTCAGGCTCTGACAAGAGTTGTTTGATTATCTGTTGAGCAGCTAATCAGAGGAAAAACAGAGAGACAGCAAGGATCCAGGGAACAGCAAGGGATAGGAACCCCAGGAAGCTAACTAGGAGCTCCCTCCCTGCTCCAAAGCCCAGTGTGGGAAACCCACCCAGACAGGGCAGTGGGCAAATGGTCTCCAGCACATCCTGCAGACTGATGGGGGTTACTGCCTACAGGGATAGAGGACTCACTGCAGGATGTGAGGGAAAAGAGTATGTCTGGACTCAGGGAAAACTCACTATGTACCTTTTAAGGGCACAGCATGAATGCAGCTAAACATGAGAATCGTTATGGGGTGTTTAGGGGAATGACCAAAGGCAGAGACGGGAGGAATCGAGGTGGATTGGGGAATACACAAACCTCAGGGGCCTGCAGGACCAGGTACCAGCAGCTCAGGCAGAGGAGGAAATCTAGGGCCAGTCACTAGACAGTTGGTCAGCTTAGACTAAAGCATCTGACCGCAGGTACTGGAACAACCCAACTATTGTGTGTGTGTGTGTATATATATGTCTTCTATAAGCAGACCTCAGTCCTAATCAGCTGAAGAGGAAGACCAGGACAGAGCCATCATTGTGTGAAAGCAGTGTGTGTTTACAGGGGTGCTGGCAAAGGCACTGCTGTGAGCATGTGTGGGGGTGTGTGCCTGCTGGGAAGAGGTGCTCAGCTGGGCTGGCCATGGGGACATGGAACTGCAGTAGCCTCACACCTCTGGGCCTGCTACAGGAGGAATTCCCCTGATGCTCACTAGAATCAGCTGCCTTTCAGAAGAGTGGGACTGCTTCCAAGTTCAAGCTCTGCCTGCATTTCACCTTGCTTCTGAAAATGGAAACCCAGACCTCAACTCTAAAGCTCGAAGCACTCAGGTGTTCTTACCAAGCTGGTTTTTCATTCCCATGAGGACAGAATTCATGTGAGCTTTGGATGCATAGAGTTTGCTTACGGCCTTCCGAGAGCGGATCAGTTCCTTGGCCAAGATCACACACACATCTTTCTGACCCTTTTTGGCAGCATCCTTTATCGACCGCTTCACTTTCTCCTCTTCTCTCTGGATATCTGGAGCACAGAAAAAACACAGCAAATACTGACAAGCTGCTAAGGATTTAGAAGAAAAACCAGTCGTTTGTTGGGGTGTCCTACTGCATGAAGTTGAGCTAAGATGAATTCTTAAGAAGCAAAAAAGGTTCAGTAAGAAGAACAAAGCACTCTGAGATGACTACTTGACTTACAGCTTCAGAATAAGTTGCTGATGACTAAACTGGCCTGATATAAATACACGTGTGTTTATACATATCCACAAACATACACAAACAGCTTAGGGCTACTGATGTGCTGCTTACAAGATCAGTGAATTTATAAGCATGTATCCACAACTCTGAAAGTTACTCAGAACCACAGATTTGTTAATTACTGTCAAAAAAAACCCCCTTCATCTTTGCAGATAGACTTAATTATTCCCCCTCATCGGGCACAACTCATTGAGCCTCAACTGGGTACCCAACCAAGTCGATGCTTGTACCTAAGGAGTTAAGGTCTTGAGTTTGTACTGCTCATACTTTGAGCACAAGTGCATTAGGTGTTTGCTTAAACAAGCATATTCAAATTAAAAGCTGGCTGGCTGGTGCCAAAGCTATGGTTAATTTAGCAGCAAAAACTAGTATGCTGGTAACTCATTAGATAAAACAGCCTGTTCACATTCTTCTGGTATCCAGCTTCATTCAACAGCTTTTTATAAGAATGTGCTGGAGCAGGAGTACTGAACTAAGCCTGTACTAATTTAGCACCAAACAGCTGGATTTGAAATATTAAATACTAAACAGGCTTCCTTAAATACTGTTCCTCTAGCAAATCTGCAGTGACTGCTCACATGTCTGCCCTGCCAGACAACATTGGCTGTGTACAGCAGGAGCCAAGTACCTCACAAAGCTCAGAGTAAGAAATGCAGGAACAAGCAGGGGCTCTATCAACCCCTTTCCTTTTCCAGACTCAGCAATAAATTAGCCACCGATGAGATGTGGATCTCTGAGTCGGAAGAAAATGCTCCTAAAGTAAATAAAGAATTCAGATAGTAAGGGTTAGGCTCATTTTCCTGCAAAGAGTTGAAGGAAATGACCACAGGAACAATTATTTCTAGCAAAGGCTTTGTTCAAATTTAGGTTTTTTGGAGTCTTCTTGATTTACACTGGACAGAATTTACACAAAGGCAAGAGTCAGAAGTTGCTCTTTGGTAAAAGCGAAGGCACCAACGCATGCTTTTTGACCCAGGCTGACTCAGAGACTCCGAGGAGCTTCTCACAGGGGAGCTCATGAACCCTGCACTCAAGAGGAGTCATTCTCTCAATGTGAGGCCACGGTGTCTTTCTGCTAAAGGACTGGCAGAAATCTGGAGGATTGTAATCAGAAAAACATACTCCTTGCTGCTGCCCCACTGTTACCTTCAGAAACATCACAAGCATTTGCATGTCAGAGACATGAACGAGGAGTCCCAGCCCATCAGAATGGAGGAGTAAGAGCAGAAAACAGGAAGCATCAGGAGTATTCCAGCAGTACAATCACTTTGTCAGGCAAAAACCAACCACAAGTATTGTGTCACTACAGCCAAAGCAGTGCAGGGTGGCCCTACACTGGAGTGAATGCTTTCACCTGCGTGATGAGTGCTGAGTATGAGATTAGTGGCATTAAACATGCAAGAATTTGGTGGTCAACTCCACCTTTGAAGGTCAATGCCAGCTCCATGCCTCCAGTGAGCCCAAGTCACTCCACCGGCCCTTCTGCAGCACTACCAGGCACAACAGAGGCCCAGGGCAGTCCAAAGCACCCGTGAGAGAGACTTGCAAGCTCAGAAAAAGACAAAGTTGCTGTATAACTCCAACTATATTAACCTGAAAAATTCAATTCCGAAGTCCCAAGGATACCTTTCATTCCTTCAAACCTTCCAAGCCCTCAAAAGCAACCTACACCAAACAGAAATCAGGATGGCAGCAGGAATCCAACAACAGATGGTTTGAACCAGCTTGTTGCTATACTGGTAACTGTGCTGACTGGGGCGAGCCAAGCATTCAAGCGAGCTGAGCCCACTCGGTTCAACCCCGGTGGAGCGAGCGTTGCCTTAGCAAAGCACATCTCCCACAGCCTTCCCCGAGGCAACCAAGATGGGTCCCAGCTCAGCATCCTGACTCCAAGATTGCAGCCATTTCCCATGTAAATCTCCACTGAGATAATGAAATGTGGCAGAATGCAACCACAGTGGGGCAGTTGTGAAAAGAACCTTCACTGGCAGTCGGCTGCCGTCCCTCAGCAGCAGCCTGCTAAGTGTCCAGCACAACCACGTACTTCCACGGGTGACACTCGGTGAGACGTGAAATCCTAGCACAACGTGGGCATTACAAAGATATTCTGTGCTTTGTTTCAGTGGTAGTTATCAGCATAGCAGATGGTTGGTGATCAGTCTGTGCTCTTACACGCAGAACTATGTCTTTGAATGTAACTCTGAAATACATATCCAGCCATGGTTAGAGCTCTTAGATTTATATCCACATCAAAATATCAGACTACCACATAATCCAGTATCTATATAAGCCATTACAAGTATTAAGGCATGTACAAAGTTGAGAGAAACCCAACATTTCAAGAAACCATCAACAGTGAACACATGGGTAGTTTGCTCCCATGGAAGATGCAACCTATCAAACACACATGGGAAACAAGAGCAGTCACCTTTCAGTCGCTCTGTGCCCAACACGGCCACAAAAAGTGCTTTGGAGAATGCACAACAACTCACAAGCACAACGACCATCACCGTGCAGCATTCTTCCTGGAAAAGGCATAAACCCCGTTCCTCAGGTTACAGATGGGGACAAAGACTGACTCCGTACTGCACGAGCACTGCTCTTCAACCGACTCGTACAACTCTACAAGGGAGAACACACGAGCCCTGCGAGCTTGCTCCAGAAGCATGTGTCTGGGGATGAACGGGGGAAGGGAGAATGCACTCCTGGAGGAGTCCCTCCAAACAGGCCTGTGCCTTCTAAGCAGGTGCTGACACAGTAAGGCCTTTACCAGCACACCCCATGGACCAGCCAATCCTGAGGGCAGGGCAGAAGGCAAAAAGGGTTAAAACAGAATCTAGCCCCAAGACTATTTTCAGGATCTGGGAAGGAGGGCACGAGAGAAAACAAAATCTGAACTAGCAGCAGTACAATAATAAGCAACTCCTCTGCTTTCAGAGACATCTTCAAAAGTCTAGTGTTCAAAATTTGATAGCAAAACACCCACTGAAAAAAGTATTTATTTTTCCTCCTCTTTTCAGATTGTAATTTTCCCAAGCTGACAACAAGCTACTTTTGTTTAGCACGAGCACTTCACACCAGTATGTACCTGCTGAACTTTCTACACGTGGAATTACGTACCACACTGACACTATTCATTAAATTCATCTGGATAGTAAGTCTAATTCAATTCTAATTCTTAACAAATGGGATTTAAGACCATTATGTCCTACTGGAAGAATACAATACTCGGGTTCTTTCCAAAATTTTCCTTGGAGAACTTCCTGGTGACATAATTTTGTAACACAGACAACGTCTGGCCCCAGGATGACATTTGTCTCCCTCTGTTGCAGATGGTCACTCCCCTAATTACAGCAAAAAAACCTTGGAGGCAGACAGGGAAAGGAAAAACACAAAATAAGCCATAAGTACAAACCTCTGATCTGTCTATCAATCACTCTCATTTCTTTCCTTATCTTCAAGGACCATTCGTTGACCTTTAAAAGAGAAAGTGAGAGTCACTTGAAATTCCAACTTCAAAACTATGCAGAAGCACTTGGAAATGCACAAGCTTTGAAGTTGCGAGTGATGTTTAAATATTTCATTATTCAAATAATAAAAAAACCCCACCATTGCAGAGATACCACCAATTACTGCACTCCTCTTAACATTCAGACAAGGAGTGAAGGAGGACACAACCTGTGAACGGGTCACTCACTGCCTGGCCAGCTTCTCACGTCACAGTGATGTCCCTGTGCAGAGGGAACTTCCCATGGGGGATTTCAGCATAAGGTGGAAACTTGGGCATAGGATGAGAGCACCAAGAGTGCTACTGCCCATTTCAGTCAGAAGGAACCCCAGGAGGTCTCCAAGCCAACCTCCTACTCAAAGCAGGACCAAATTCAGAGTTCAGAGAGGTTGTTCGGGGCCTCGTCCGTTAAGCTTTAACATTGTCCAAGGGCAGAAACTTCACAGCCACTCTGGGCATCTCTTCCAGCATTTAATCACTCCTGTGGTGTGATGTCCTTTCCTTATCTCCAATTCCAAACCTTCCACTGGACATCTCTGGCTGTAGCCTCTTTCCAGTCACTGGGCACACCTGAAAAGTACCTGGCTCTGTCTTCACTACAACCTCAACAGAGGCAATGAAAGGCTTTAGATCCTCGCCCCTTTCCCCTCCCTTCTCCGAGCTAAAACAAGCCCAGTTCCCTCAGCTTCTCTCCTGTGTCACAGGCCCATCTTGGTGGTCCTCTGCCACACTCTGCCCAGTTTGTTGATATCCTTCTCACACTGGGTGCCCAAACTGGGAAACTGTTTTGCAGATGTGGCCTCATTAACAGTGAATGTAAACGCAGCAGAATAACTGAACAACCCTTTGTCTCAGCGTGGCGATTACAGCTCGCCTACTTACAACACCTCTACGTGGCTGTATGAACAGTTTCATATGAAAATTACCCTGATTTATGTGGGTTTTTTAAATACAAATTAAAACCCTCATCTACCTGAATAAGCTTTGTAACAGACCTGCAAGAAGAGCACCCTTCAGTGCGTGAGCCCAGCGGAGCGAGACAGATTCTGAGACAATGAACAAGACAATGGTTTGACTACAGACAGCCACCACCATCCCAGTTGCTGAAGCACAAAATCTGCTGCAAAAAAAGCCCCAACGCCCCGCAGAGCTCTGCATGCAGACATTAGGGGTGCACAAAAGTTTTCAAAGGGTTTCAGCAAGCTCCCGTGCCTTTAGTTGAATCCTGTTTTATTAATAGAGAAAAAAAAAACCCAAACCAACCAGTCTTTGCAGGACCAACTGCAGCCTCCCCCTCTTGCTCTTCAGAAAAGAGCAGAATATGTCCTGTAGATTCAGCCCTCCCCCTGGTAAGAAGCTAAGAAGGTGCCTTTTCTGAGTATGCCAACACTAGAGGGAGAAAAGCTGGGGGAAGAGACCAAGGTGAAACATGATTTAACTCCAGCTGGCCTCAAAAGTAACATCTTCCAGAGGTTCCATGTACGAAGCCTTCACGTACAAGCACAATCGGCAACTGTCAAACGAGCTACAGTAGGATTCACAGATTCTCTCTCTATGATGCACAACCCAGCACAAAGACACCATTAAATGACACCTGACTGTATGCTGTCATCAGTCCCTGCCAACTGCCAGCAGAAAGCCCTGTGACAGCCCATCCCTAGCACTGCCCAGGAACAAGCTGCTTCACACGCCTGTCCTCATAAAGGCAGAGCTGGGTGCTTCTGCATTCCCCCGTCTTCCCAACACCCATCACCTGTTTTGTGCGTAAGGGGAGGAGGAAATCCCACTGACTCTGACCTAGACAACTGCATGCTTCCAGTTACATGAAACACAGCAATTCATTGAGCAGTCAAGAAGCTGCAGTGCTGATCTCCTGCAGGACACCAGGGCTACAGCTACGAACCACAGCACGCTGCAGTGCAGAGACAGCGATGCTGGGAACAGGAGCACTTCAGCCAGCTAAGCAAGGCTAATTACCCCCAGCACAACTCCATGATGATGAAGTTATTCTGCTTCCACTTCTGACACAAATCAAAACATCATTCTCCCAGCACTGCGTCACACCGGAGAGTCAGCCAGACAAACGTTAAGCTGAAATAAACCACTTGGACTACACTGGAGGAAAAAACCCACTTTTTAAGCTCAAACAACCCTGATGTGGCATTAAATGTGTAGTAGCCCTCCAGCTTTAGACAGGCTGAAATGCATCACTAGCTCCTCACAAGGACTGAAGATGTTTGCCTGGTATCATGCACAAATAAATCCTCTCCCATCAACAGAGAGTGAGCACACAAATGAACCCAAGGCGAGTCACTGCTGTCACAAAACTCTCGATCTCTTGCCATCATCAGCCACCTCCCCTGGTGCTCGAGTTGCTTTTTCTAGCCCTGCTCAGGGACAGTATCTTGTGTATACAGCTGCTGGCAGACACAAGGGAAGCGGTGCTGTTTCCCCATCATCTAGCAAGGAGAAGTAACTATTTCTCCTTCCTTCTAAAGCTGCAGTTAGATAGAGGAGGAAAGAAATCTCTGACTATAAATGGGTTTCCCAATATCACTGTTACAGCCTGTGAAGTCATCATGCCACTCTGCAACCCAAGATGATCCACATCACTTCTCCTTGCAGGTCAGACATGCCTGTTTTCTAGCACCTTATGTGGACTTTTCTTCAAGCAGCTCAAAGATCACCCACAGTCCAAGCTACAGGTCCTTCTGTGGTATCTTCTAACACTGCTCATGAATGGAGGAAACTACAACCAACCTGTGTGGTGGTCCAACACAGACAGAGGGGGAAGGGAAAGCACACTATCAAATGTATATTCCTCATCTAATGCTGCCACCCAACAAGCAACAACTATAATCTGCTCCCCTGGTATTCTGTTATAAAGCTGCAGAGAATATTTGTGACACTTCAGCTCTTCTAAGCCTTCAGCTTTGGTGTTATACTCTCCCTGTTGGTCTTTTAGCACCTCTGATGATTTTTCGCCTCACCGAATAGCAGATTCTTTAATTACCACATTTGTAGCAATCTATGAAAGGCAACAGTGAAATTCAACAGTATCTTGATTATTCCATTTCACTATGATACCGGAAACCTGTGGGTAGAAGCTGGGCTCACAGTTTGTCTGCAGACTCAAAAAATAAAACCAAACCAAAAACAACTCCAAGCCCAAACATTTCAGCTATTCCTATTTTTAAGTGTCTTTACAACAGCAGCTAGATGTTCAGAATGATGGCATTTGTCTGCCCAAGAAACCAGGATGTGTGACAGAGCCTGTGATGGGCAGCCTGTGAACATCTGCCTGTGATGGGAGACAGTGAATGCAATCCTTGTTTTGCCTTGCTCACATGTGCAGCTTTTGCTTTAGCTATTAAACTGTCTTTATCTCAACCTGCAAGTTTAATCAGATTTACTCCTCTGATTCTCTCCCCCATTCCACCGGGGGGGGTAAGGGAGCAGCTCCGTGCGGCTTAGTTGCCGGCTGGGGTTGAACCACAACTCCGAAGAATAACTTCTTTACTGTGAGGGTGACAGAGCCTTGGAACAGGCTGCCCAGAGAGGTTGTGGAGTCCCCTTCTCCGAGAAGTTCCAAACCCACCTGAAGGCGATCCTGGGCAACCTGGTCTAGATGACCCTGCTTCGGCAGAGGGGTGGGGCGAGATGATCTCCAGAGGTCCCTTCCAACTCCCACCATGGTGTGATTCTGTGACCCGCACCTGCTGCTGAGGCCCAGTAGCGATACGCTGGGACCGAGCTCACCGTGGCACCCCACCCGCTCCAAACCCCCCTCCCCCCAGCCGCGGGGGTGCGGACTCGCCGCCCTCCCCGAGTCCCGGGCCGGACGCAGCCAGGCGAGACCGCAGCCGCCGCCGCTCCCGGCCCAGGCCGCGACCGGCCCCTCCGCAGCCCCCGCCCGTCGCCATAGCAACGCCATACACCTAGACCGCTCCCTCCACCACCCCCCCAGCCACACGCCCCCGCCGCCGGGCCTCCGTCTGAGGCGGCACCGCCGCCGAGGCCTCACCAGCTCCTTGGGGGGCTTCTCGGGGGTCTTCCCGAAGAGGCCCATGGCGGCAGCAACCTCGCGCCGCCCGGCCCTTCCGGGTTTCCGGCCCCGCCCCGCTGCCGGGGGCTGGCGGGACGCGCTGCGCACGCGCCGCCGGCCCTGCCCGGCGCCGTCCCCTCGTCGCGCGTGCGCGTGGCCCCGCCCCGCTCCCGCCGGTCGTGCTCATGCGCCGCTCGACGTCCGCGCGGAGCCCTTCACGGGTCCCCGCGCGGGTCCCATCACCGCTTACCGCCGTCCCGGACGCCCCCACACAGCCCTCAGAGGGTCACAGTCCCTGTACGGCTGCACGCGGTCTCATACGGCCCGTCAGAGGGGCACAGACCCTCGAGGGGCTCCTTACCCAGTCCCTTACCGCTTCACGTAGCCCCTCAGAGGGACAAAGCCCCTCACAGCGCCCTGTACCCCTTACGGCCCTGTACAGCTTCATGTGGTCTCATACAGACCCACACAGCCCCTCAGAGGGACACAGCATCTCAAAAGGCCCCTTTCCTCTTGACACAGCTTCTCACTGCCTCATGCAGTCCCATATAGCCCCATATGGCCCCTCACAGGTCCCCATATCCTTCACATGGTCCCACAGCCTCACAGAGTTCCATATATGGAATCATAGAATTGTCAGGGTTGGAAGGGACCTTAAAGATCATCCAGTTCCAACCCCCCTGCCAGGGGCAGGGACACCTCCCACTAGAGCAGGTTGCTCAGAGCCCCATCCAGCCTGGGCTT
>WUAM01000383.1:10684806-10706563 GCA_024336885.1 Actenoides hombroni
GCAGGGGAGGGGGGGATCCTGCCCCTCTGCTCCCAGGGCTCTGGGGAGAGAGACCCCCCTGCAGTGCTGGGGCCAGCGCTGGAGTCCTCAGCACAGGAGAGACAGGGACCTGTTGGAGCGGGGTCAGTGGGGACCCCAGCAAGGCTGGAAGGGCTGGACCCCCTCTGCTGGGAGGCCAGGCTGGGAGAGTTGGGGTTGTTCAGCCTGGGGAAGAAAAGGCTCCAGGGAGACCTTCTTGTGGCCTTTCAGTACTTAAAGGTGACCTCTAAGAAAGATGGGGACAGACTTTTTAGCAGGGCCACTTGTGACAGGACAAAGGGTGATGGTTTCAAACGGGGAGATTTTGACTAGATAAGAAGAAAGAATTTTTTATACTGAGTGTGGTGAAACACTGGCATGGGTTGCCCAGACAGGCGATCATAGATGCCCCATCCCTGGAAGAGTTCAAGGTCAGGTTGGATGCGGCTCTGAGCAACCCAGTCTAGAGGAAGATCTCACTGCAGGAGGGTTGGAACTAGATGACCTTTAAAGGTCCCTTCCAGCCCAAAGCATTCTGTGATTCTATGAAACTACACTTTCTATCTTTCCCTTGCAGGCCAGGGAAGATCTGCAGGAGACCTGAAGAGAGTCTTCTGTTGGCACAGAAGACAATGCCTGCCTCGTCTTCAGCTGACAGAGATCTTTCAGAGATGCCCCACCAGCAAGGCCTGGCTCATCTCCACCCTCCGCCATCCTCTCTGCAGTAAAGGGTAGGTAATCTGGCCAAAATTAAGAGACAGCTTGGAGTCACCCTGCTGGGTGCTGCAGGGTGACCTCCAGCAAGCCACTCCATCTCCTTATGCCCCGATGCACAAGCTGAGACACAGGACTAAAAATAATCACTGATGCACAGAGAGAGTGCAAAAGCTGAGGAAGAAGAAGGTGCTATTAGCTTAATCTAATACCTTACATTTATACTTACCCTCATTATTTAATTCCCAGAGAAAGACATTTTAATAAGAGTTACAAAAATGTACAGTGCATGTTTGTCTTTTTTTTTGTTCCAAAACATAATGCAGAATGAAGCCAGATCTATCTATGCTTTGGAAATGAGAGCTCTCATTTTGGACTGTACACCAGCACTGAGAAAGCCAGTGTAACAAAACAGTAATTGCTGAGGCCATAGCAAAGACTTTCAGAGATGATCTAAATCCACCCTCTCTTAATAGTGCACTCATCGTCCTCATTAAACCTACTGAAATAAGTAACCTTACATCAACTGTTTAACGTTTTCCATTTACAGTTGGTCACCAGCTTTCGAGCATGAAATGTCAGAGACTACCATGCTACGTCAAGAACATTTAGCACCTCAGTTAACTCAAGACGCTTCACAAATACTAGCACAACCCAGCCCAACGAGGCAAAACAAGCGAGCAGCAAAACTGCTGACCTTGTTATAGGCACAGTCTTTGCTCTGTTCTCTGGATCTTCAACTGTCAACGCGTTGGGTAAGGGCTGTCTGGAGATTCTGCACTCTGTAGAAAACAATCCCACTTGGACGCTTCTGCTGCTACTGACAGGAGCATTTCGTAAAATAAATATATCCAACTGCTTTTTCTTTCCTGCTGGGACTACCAATACGCTACACCAGCTGCTGTAGATTTTCAAACAGGTGCCTTGCCAGGAACTGGATCACAACAGTTTATATAACCCAGGCTAACGGACGTGAGGGGACCGACCCTTCAGTCACACCTACCTACAGGTCATAATTATCTGCTCATATGGATATGCCCTCTGTGGCTCTCCTGCTAATTAAACAGCAATTTGTGTCATTTATCAAAAAAATTGGACTAGTAGACCAAGGGAGGCTCCTTAAAGCAACTCCTCAGCTGAAACAGGTGTGCACAATAGTTGCAGATAAAGCTGAAGCTTCTCAGGCTCTGTATAGGAGGTCAGCTTTCGGCGCCCCAGAAGCACACAGTGCCCTGAGGACACGGCGTGGCTTGAATTTACTGCTGGCAGTGTTTGGCAGAATGCCAAGGTGCCAGCCAAAGGCTACCATGGGCTGTGGCACAGCGGCTCGCCTGCACTTCAGGACATCAATACAGTCTGCTTTGTATTCACAACAGTTCTCCTCCGTTTCCCCTTTGGAGATGGCAAGGCCTCAGTTCAGCGCAGGTTTCAGCGCTCCTGAAACAATGTGGATTCCAACGCCAGCTAAGCACACAGGCTGAGCGTTCCGCTGCTGCACAAACTGGAAGCAGAAATGCTCTTTGCCCTCGTTATGCCTCTCTACTGCTCCGCTGTGGCTGTAATGACAGATAAAGGGCATGTCCTGACAGGCCTCAGCTGGAATGAAAATTGCTGTCTGGACCACAAGAGAGCTGGTGATATTATGCCCCTTCCACCTCCCTGCCTCAGTCCTGCAATAAGAAAAAGGAAACAAGAGCAAGAAGTAATCACAATTAAAAATGACTCTTCTGATAATTACAGGAATATCCTCTTGGGAGGACACCTGGTGACTGGAGGCATGAAACATTTGTTATTAAAAAAAACCCCAAACATAGTGCTCAGGTACCCCGGGCAGATAAAACACCACCAGACAGCTTTGAGACCACCAGCCTCCCAGCTCTTTGTAAAGACCCAGAGATGGATCTTAACTACACGAGGGACCTGAGCTGTGTTTACATTTCCTATTACCATTTTCATTCAATTATTCTCCTTTTATACCACATGGGCAAGAACTATGAAAGAAAACCAAAGCAGTCTGCTGCTTCTATTGTTTCACATAAACCAACAAAAAATACCTCTCTAGTTAAGCCTTCTACTTACATCATCTTCTGATCCTCTTTCCCTCCCCCTTTCCCACCGACATTTCCTCTTTGGATTTTCAGCCAGATGATTTCATAGAATCTTAGACTGTTAGGGGTTGGAAGGGATCTCTGGAGATATCAAATCCAACCCCCCTGCCAAAGCGGGATCACGCATGGCATGCCACACAGCAACGCATCCAGGCGGGTTTTGAAAGCCTCCAGAGAAGAAGATTCCACAACCTCTCGGGACAGTTTCTGAAAGGTATAACTAAAACCACAGTTCCGTATTGAAATAGAAAGAAAACAATAGACTATTTTTCACAGCATCCAACCACTATCGGTCTTCTCCAAGAAATCAGAAATCACTTCAAAATAGCGACAGTTGGAATCTGGCAGTTTTTTAACCTTCACAAGCCACTTTTGTCAGTGGATGACAATATTCTGCTACTTCATGATGGTTTGAGACTGTAGAGGGGCCACCCTAAAGTCCTCCTAGAAGTCTGCAGGTGAGGATGCTGGAGAGACAGCTGGTAGAAGAGGGTCTCTGTCCGATAAAGCAGTTTGTAATCAACTGGAAAACTACTGGTCAAACAGAGAAGCACCTGAACACAGAGGACTTAGAAAAGAAGTAGTTCCCAATGAAACCATCACCATCTGCTTAGTTAGGGGCTAACAGTAGAGCAATGAATTCCTGCATCACCGGGACATGATTTATTAGTCACAAAAGTTGTGTTATATTTTTATTGTCTTCACAGATAAATCAGACCAGCAAGACATCCGTAACCATACACACAAAATATTTATCAAAACAATTAACATTACAAATCTCCTTTTAAAATAATTTATTTCACTGATTTCTTCTTCAACGGTACTGTCTTACAACATACATTATTCAACAAAGATGTGCTGAACAGACTCTAAAATAAGAAACACTTAAATTAAGCAATTGTCTCCCGATTCGAATCTCAGTTTCGCCCACATCCTAACTTGTAAACGTTTGCTGGAATACGCTTCTGTTGTAGGCTTGATTTTTGTGCTTACAAAAACAGCATCAGGTTTCTAGATGTCGGAAAGAAAAAAGTTACCATACGATAAGTATGCGTTCAGTTCAACACACAAGGCAACCAAATGATTCCGTCGTTAACATTAGCATCATGTAATATTTTAGTTCACCGCACTAACATTTAAACTAAAACTTCAAACCACATAAATCTTTTAAGTGACTAACATTTAAAAGGCAAGCAGTTAATATCCTGAAAGCTTACAGAGGACATCGGCGGACAGCTAAGACGGGCTCTCATTCAACAAAGGCTGCGGGTGTGTGTATGGCTGCTTTTTTTTGTAGGAAGCCCACCTGCAGACAGGGCAGCAGTGTCGCCCGCCGGCCAGCCACATCACGATGCAATTCTGGTGGAACACGTGGCCGCACGGCAAGCCCATCAGCAGACAACCATCTGCAAAATTTTCTAGACACACAACGCATTCCGTACAGTGCAACATCTGGGAGGGCCAGGCTGCCCAATCTGGCTCCACGTCGCCTGCGGTGCCGGACGAGATGGACGATCTCGCTTTCCGTTCATGCGGCTCACGATGACAACATTTCCTGGGGCACGAGCAGGTCTCGGCCCCGCGCCCAGGCTCTCCTGCGCCACGCCTAGGACACGCGGTTAGCTCGTCGTCCTCCGAGACCTCTTTTTCGCTACTGAAGACCTCTTTGTTTTCACTGTCAGAGTCACTTTCACTGTCTTGAAAGGTTTCCAGCATCTCCTCATCAGAATGGACACCGAGGCATTTAAACCTCCACATGGGTAAGTTTTTTATGTAATCAGTTGGTATCAGAGGGTGAAGCCAGAGATCGGGGAAGGCCAACCGCTCTAAGAACAAATCGGGGTCTTCATCCCAATCTGAGTCAAAAGGAAAGTGTTGAAAAGAAGCAATAGGGTGAAACAAGTAGCTGGTGTACCAGTCCCACAGGCTCGACAGCCACTCCAGATTATTAGCATTTACTTCGTCAGTGTTGTTATTGCGTCTTCTCTTCTTCTCAAAGTAATCGATTAGTAAACCGTGACCAAGGTACGTGCTGAGGAAGAGGGCCGGATGCGAAGAGTAGAACATCCAATCGGCTCTCACCCAAGAAGCCAAAGTAGTTGTGTTAGAGTACCTGAAGAGTTTTAAACTGTACTCATAAAAGCTGTCTAAGTAGGGTAGTTGCAAAAACCCTAACACGGGTAGCCAGGAAATAATTAATAGTGAATTATACGTCCCTAAAGTGCTTATGAGGACCACAAAACGCTTTATAGTAGCGCCTTGTGTAATAAACAGGTCCATCCATGCCATCAGATTAACCAAAACCAAGCTTAAAACAAATAAATCATTAACCTCTGGTTGTAACGAGCGCAGAAAGGAATCCATGGCACGCAGCGATATAAATTCACCGGTGTTATTGCCGTACCTGTAAATCCCCTCGGGAGTCCTAAGTATGTATGAGGGTGTCTTGTAGACACCGATTTCTGCCATGTAGCTTTTATTGTCCCAGTTCTCCACGTTCACAAAAATAAACTCTACTCTTCCGGTAAACTTGACGCTCAGCGCAGAGAAGAAGGCGGGAGGCTGGTCAAGGTTGGCAAACAGGTATATTTTCACCCGGTACCGGTCGCTTTTGTTCCACTCCTCTTTTAAATGGTCAGAGTTGTAGATGGTTTTGATCCGAGAAGCAGCGTGGGCTGTGATCCACTTGAAAATGTGCTCCACTTCGATTCTGCGCCCGCTGTACTCCTTAAGCATTACTTTCCCCTTGGAAGTACTGGTTTGTGGAACCGACATAATGAGGGTGGATTTCAGCCAACCTCGCCTCCTGCAATATCTACAAAGAAAATGGCAGGTTAGATTACTGAGTTTCATAACCTTGGAGTTGTAGGCCTTAAATTTCTGTTATGAGCCCCAAAATGAGACGTGCTGAGCACCTGGGAATCTTTACTTATAACAGGAGGAAATACAGGCGCCCAAGTTTCTCTGCCAAAGCATATTTATTATTCTGATACGTTTGTTATCTATCTCACTGCAATGTTGTAAAGAGGTATGTATTCATAAAACAGGAAGAGGAATGGTGTTAATTTTCCTGGGTCGTTACAATAAACAAGGCCATACAGTCATTCATGTTTTGTAACTGGATCTGAAAAATACGCAAGCTGCCTCTTCACTATAAAGCTTTGGTATTAGAAGCTATTTTTCCTTGGCCTTCCAGCCAAGAAAATAACCACTGCAGTGCAGCTCAATGTCCCACAGCTTTCCTGAGCCTGCAGACAACTTCCCCAGCAATTCCTCCCACCCTCATTTTGCCAAGCAGCAGCAGGGTGAAGTAAACAAGACATCGGTCTGTTTGCAGTTGCTTTAATGAAGCTGACAAGTGGCCACGTCCTACTGGGGACATTTTGGAAGGATGCAGAGAGGCTAAGAGGTGTGGTGAGAGAGCTCGCCACAAAACTGGCAGAGGAGGAAGCAGACACATGCTGCTGTGGGCTAAAAGAATACCCCCACTGTCAGCCAGGCAGAGTGCTGAGGTAGGATGAACTCCAAATTCATACCTAAGGGAGGAGGCTCTTCGAGACTGAACCCAGAGTTATGGTCCAGACCCCAGTAACTATGAATCTGATGACTCCAAAGATCCCTTCTCTCATGCATCCTTCCTATCAGCACCACTACACCACCCAATTTATCCAGTCCTCCTTTTAGGAAATGCCTGGCAAGTTTCAACAATCAAAACATGACACAGCCACCAGGGCAGGGAAAGTGTCTCTGAGAACCCCGAACATTGAAACGGGGCCCATCAGCCTCATACATCAGCCACCTTACCTATCTGATCCTCTCTGGTTTTGATCTATCAATAGACATTCAGACAATTACTCCTCCCCATCTCAGGAATCTGAACAGAACCTTTTTAGAAGAGGCTGGAAGGTATTACCCTACTAATAAAGGTATCCTGCCTACTGTAGCAGGCACCATTCTTCTGCAGTTCAGCTGCAACCTGATGAAAACTACTCACGAGGGTTTACTCAACAACACGTTTCTCGTATTAGCAAAAAATGAATTAATATAAAACATAATATTTGATCATAACACTAAGACTAGTGAGGAGCTATGCAAAGAGATACGCTACCAGATTTTTAAGGTGTTCAAATACCAGTGTTTTGATTACACAAGATTATTTTGCATAAGCACTGCAAAGTCCAAGAATTTTATTATTATCTTTGAGATTTCTGTAAACATTTAAGACTTAAACGGTGTGCACAGCCATACATGCCACTGGATTCCAGACAAAGCTTCCCATCGTGTGAAGCAAAGGCTTCCAACAAAAGTTGGAAATGCTCAAAATGTTAAAAAACTCCTTTATTTTTACAGCAGCACAGAATTATTAACAGCTTCTTTAGCTCTGCTCTTCTTCCTTGTTCGAAACCATATGCAAACAACAGTGACTCCTGCAGAGCACCCTGCATGTTGTCAAAGGGTGGGTGCAAGTTTTTATATAAACATATACACGTTTCTCAGGGAACAGGATTTGTCAGTGATCCTGAGAAGCAGGCACTGTGTGCAAGGTTCATGCTAACCTGTGTTTCTCCTTTCCAGATGGCAATATAAAAACTCTACAGCTGATACAGTTCTCTTACTTGGGCTATATATATATATATTTGTGGCTTTGTCCTAAGCAAGCACCATTCTTGTCCCTGAATGCCTGGACTCTAAGGCCAGACTCTTCTATTCATTGCTGTATCACACTCTATAGACCCAAATCATCTATTTCCCACACGATGCTTGGAGGAAGCTGCAGACCTCTGTTTATGATGCTGATAAATAATATAATGGAGATTTCTGAGCAGCCTTTAGTAGTGATAAAAACATGAATAAAGTCACCTTCTGTCACAGCTACTTTTATAACACAGCAAGCCCTGATGCCAGAACACAGCTGAGCCTTAAGATATCCTCGAGATTTAGAAAATCCTTTAAGAATATACCTTGGGTCACTGGAACAGTTAAAAGTGCCAGTACGTATGCCGAATCTTGATACTTTCTTCACCATTTTCTCCCAGTGGACTTTACCCACCAGTGGGCTTCTGTCATTTGCTATCACCTATTGCCAAAAGGAAATAATAATTTAGTACCACAGTTAAGTTTGGTTCCTGAAATAAAGAGCAAGTGTCATGAAAACAGATATCTGGTCACCTTTGATACTGCTTTCCCCTTCTCTTAGAACACAGAGTAAGTACATGTATGTATATAAAACTGGGAATCACACTAAATGTCATTGTAGAGCGAAGCTCTAAGACAGAAGTACAGTTTCTGCTGAAAAAGTGCATTTTAAGTACCTGTTAAGAGACTAAAATCAGTGATAACTAACAAAAACCTCGGGAAAATAACAAAGCTATGGTTAATCAGTTCACAGCAGGGGAGAAAGGAAGAGGGTTCAGAGGGTTGCTCTTCTTCACAGTAAAAGAAAGACCATTACTTTATTACAAGTCTCTGTGAAAAGTTACAACATACCAAAGAAATGTTGTCTCACAGCAAGTAAAATGTGCTGGAACATCTGTACCTGGTACCAGATCAGACTGCCAACAACCATTTCTAAGCAGTGGAAACTAGTGATTACACTCCCAGATAATGCCTAAAAATCTCAACTCCTTCCAGCTTTACCAGTGACTCACTCTGTAACTCTACATGACTGTTCCACCAACTCCAGTGTCCCATCTGCCATCTCAGGATGATAATTCACTGGGATATATCCCAAGGCCTAATTCTTTCTAACCTAGTATATCATAGTAGCACTTCAGGTTACCTCGACGTAAGCTTCTGCAGACACCAGTGACAAAGGATACGCACTCATCCTCTGACTTATAACTGTAGAGGGAAGGTAAAAACAAGAAAAGAAGAGGAAAAACCTGCCTGACTGCAGCTGACAGGTAATTTTGAGTGACATGACTGATCATGCATTATTTCACAAGCCGGTGCAGCTTCTATTTTAGAAATGCCTCACATGCTTCTTCTGCAGGCTTACTGGTAACCACTTAAAATATATTTTTTTAGTTAAGTTTTGAAACTTCTGTTTGTTCAGCATGTTTACCTGTCATTAAACTTCTGCTAGGTCATTTTCTGACTTGATAACCTCGAATGTCAGCTTTCCTCTGGAAGTTCAGTTTCCACTGTGATTAACAGTTCTTTATGTACAGCCTGAGATGCAGACCTGGAAAGCATGTCTGGCCTTTGAGACTCAAAAAAAAAAAAAGATCTGCTTTATGGTAAGTAGCATCCTTTCAGGAATTTAAAATAAGAGAATTCACTCAGCAGAATGTTCTACATTGGGAAACAAAGTTAAACTGAAGTTACAGATTACACTCCTATTCCACTGAGCCCCAATTGTTTAAATAAAACCAGAGGTGAACATCTACATGAGAATCCTTCAAATTGTTCTCAAAACACACAGATCACATAGAAAAGCCTTCTTGATGAGATAAACGTAACCTTCTAGCACTGAGACAACCAGCTGGGGAAATCTCTTGTATTACTGAAGTGCCTTTATGTCACCCAATGTAACTGAAGCAATTATTTTGGATATTTTAAACCTCTTCCTTTCATGCACTTCAACTAAAAGCAACCGCATTGCTAAAGACACCTTAACACCAGTGTACCCTCAGAGCTACTACAGCATGATAAATGCAGCCAATGTAGTAAGGAACCACTGCATCTTATTAGTAAACACAAAATGTTGACAAATGGGATGACTCTTTGGTACCACCACTCAGAGCTCAGTTTCTTCCAAAATGTTGTATGCATGTCCTGAGAAATCCTAGCACAGTTGTTGAGAGTGTGTTAGGTGCAGGAGGACCGATCCTGCTCAGCTGTTTCTCCTGTCTGATATTACACTACCCACTTTTAAGTGTCAAGAGAAGATTTGTTGCAAATATGGTCACGAGAATGTTTTACTGTCATCTGGCTGTTTGTCTTGGTGGATTTTTTTTTTATACCAGTTTAACTTCCTTCCTGTGAAGAAGCCCTTCCTCTTGGAGAAAGTTATTTATGCTGAAGGCCAATGACAGAACTAGCAGCTCCAGCAGCCAGGTAGAGAGAACCCTACTATGGTTTGCACACTGAAGCTTTGTAAAATTCTTGGGCTCGTGCTTTTCTAAGTCATTATGGCAAAAAAACCCACCCAAATAAACATGTCCACTGCAGCTGCTCCTTGCTGGCAACACCCACTTACAACATTGGGAGTTCACCACAGAAAGGCAAGGGTTTGGATTTTGGAAAGTAGTCGTCATCTCTGTGGATGAGAGAGTCTGAGAAAACACTGCAGGTTAAGCAATCACAGTGTCATTCACTTTGAATTAAAGATAACTTGCAAACACTTGTAACAGATTTTATTTAGGAAGTGTGAATTTTGATAAGCTAAGAAATTTAGCTTAAAAACCTGGGACTGAGGAGACCAGGAATTCGAATGTGGAAAAGGCTTGGAAATTCTTCAAGTCTAAGGTGTTAAAGCTATCAGGAATTTATATTTCAAGCAAGGTGAAAAAAGTTGTCAAGTCCTGTCCTTCTTCTAAACAAGCACTTCCAAAAAGATGTTAGAAATAGTTGAGAGTCTACAAGGAATGAAAAAGGGTCAAAAGGAAGACCTAGAAAAGAAAGATATGCAAGAAATAAAAATAATAATAAAAATATAAGGAAAAATGAGCAATTCAGGTTAGACCATACAAAGAATATTAGAAGCTGTGCCAACAGGTTTTTCAGTCATATGAATGAGAATAGAACAGGGCAAAAAGCAGCAGTATCACCATTAATGAAGACAGGATGAAAACATAAGACCATTTTCTTTTAAAATTAAAATTAATGCCTGGTTCAGTTCTCAACAAAGGGGAGATGGCTCCCATAGACAGATTAGAGAGTTTATGGGAAGAGTTTGTATGAAGATGGGAACAAAACTCAAAGAACATCATGTATTTAAATCAGAGTAAGCAGGAGATCTCCATCCCCAAACTGCAATACGAGCACAGGAAAAAAAAAAAGTAATTTAAAAAATAAATAAATTAAAAAAAAAAAATCACAGATGAACCTGTGAAGATTTCTTACAAAACCTGTGCCAGACTAATTTGCATTTTGACAGGAGAATAACAAGTTAGTAACTATATTTAAGAGCTAATGAAAAAATTACCCACCAGCTTGGTCTCAACAGCATGCAAAACTGCAGAACAAATTTTAAAGGTGCAAAGAAGGTTGAATTTTTCCACTCCTTTCTAGCATGCAGTTACTAAAGAGGTATCATTCCTGATTACGTTGAGTGTTAAAACTCCACCTTTTCCTGAAGGAAAAGAACTGAGTTTCAAGGGAAAGGGAATGTAGTACCTTGTCTGTAGTTGGTAAAGTATCATGTACGGTGCCACATGGAAAATTTTCATTAAAACTGTAGCTAAGCTTTTATAGTGAGGTTAACAAAGAAAAAAAAAAAGAGTTTTGAGTTTTGAAGCAAGTAAGAAATTGGCTAAGGCAAGAAAATATCAAAATGCCAGAAAGGTGCTAACAGACATGAATAGATTTACCTTAGAGCTTAGTTCAGCATATACTCATATTAATGCCCTTCCTGCAGAAAGCTGGAGTCTCCCAAAGCCATTTGTAAACAACACAGAATTGGGAAGCTCGTCTGTGTACGAGAGGATTTTAACACCATGCAGGAAGAGCTGCACAAATCTTGTAATGCGGAGTGTCAGAAATGAAATTGGGTTCAGTAATGAACAGGACACTCAGGGAGTTCATCAGTTAGAAAAAGGGATGGGAAGAAAAGGTTGGGTCTATGAGGTGATGCAAAAGAAACGGAGCTATCAATATTAACTGGCTGCGAAATAAGCAGAGCCCAGGAATGTATTATACCTGACAAAAACTGGTTGATTGACCTCACATACTGGGAGTAGGGGGGTAGCATCAGGAGTCTGACAAACTAAAGAGCAGTGTCAGTTGAAGTACAATAGGAACAAATTAGCCATGAATACACTTAATCCAGAAGCCAGATACATGTTGCCAAGAAGAGAACAGTCAATAGGAGTATTACACTCAGAAAACTTAATGATGCAAGAGAGACAGCAAGGTGTTTTATCAACACATATGCCACAGCCTAGCAGAGACCTGAACTTGCTCATGAAGAAGGTCCCTTTCAGCCAGATGCTCTGCTTCATTTTAAAGAAATAAAGCTCCCAGGAGAAGGTTACAAGATCAGCTAGGAAACAAACACCACATTCAGAGGAACACAAACCCATTAAGCTTTTCTTGTTATTAGCTATGTTGACAATCTGTAAAATATCATATGTCAGAGTGACAAATAAGACAATGAAGATAGCTCATTTAATCCTTTAATCATCTTAATGCATTAAGAGAATTCAATAGGATCAAAGTAACCCTGCCATTTAACAACCTCACATCACGGACTAGATCTACTCCCTAACCTACACCTAACCCAGGCCAGAGGACTGGCTCTGACTGCAGGGTCTGAATTGCCATCTCTCTATACCAATTACTAGCTGCTTTAGTGGATGATGATGTTGGAGAGAAGGCAAGGCCCTCACTGAGCATCCATCCACAAACCTCCTCTGAAGTCTCAGACAGAAGTTTCTTCCAACTCCATCTGTGAATTTGTGAGGATCACAGTGTATCTCAAAAGGTCTGGAGATTCTCCATCAACAACTGTGAAATACCACAGGCAAGTTAGGATACCAAGATGTGCAAAGTAAAAATGGAAAGATGGGGGTTTGGAAATCTCCTTTATTTCTACATGTTCTGAATGAGTTTTCTTGTTTAGTTTCCAGAAATACCTAAGAAGGTGGCTTCCAGACACCACAGAAAACAGAATTAAAATAGAATACATCTAGGGACACATAATACTGAAATCCTGATGATTTCAACAGGCATTTGCATAGGTAGCTTTTGCACTGGAAGAGCCCTCCTGACTTTGAATTAGATAGAACTGTCCCAAAATAGGCCAATCCAGAACAAAATTAATAGAACTGCTATGTTAAAACACTCATAGTTACGACATTAAAGAAGTAAACAGACTTTAAGAGCAAATACCCTGGAGACAGAAAGATATAAACACTTGAACAAATAGGACAATGTCAGCAAGACACTTTGCCTCTCTTGATTAATCCAAAACACAAGTGTCTTGTGCAGATGCATTGATATTGCAGTAACTACTTCATAACTGTCACTGATGTGGCTGTTCCTTAATTTCCAGTAATCATCAAGGGTTTTTTTAAATTAATTTATGACACATATATTCTTAAAATACAAGATGTGACAGAAATGGAAGAGGCTGAAGGAAACACTGCTCACGTAAAGAGTTTGCTGTAGCAGTGCAACGTGCAAAGGCAAACCTGTCTTCTAGTTCCCCTGTAGTACTTGAGCAGGACATGATACCAGCCCCACTCCAGCATTCTCCTATTTTCTATGTGTTTAAATCAGACCTTGTTCAATCTCTCTTACACAGGTATGTAGAGATTTCACAACAGGTCACAGCAACAAGATTTGGTCTCCGTAAGTTTCGAAGCTCACTCATAACTAAAAATGTTCCAATATCACAAGGAGTGAGAGTGAGTCAGAGATGGACAAAGGCAGAACAAACATTTCATGGTATTTCAACTCTCATTATTTTACCCAATGCTGGCTGGGATAGCAGGTGGCAGGGACACCTGCTCACACCAACAGCACACAATATTGAATAAGCACGAACAATCAAAACTTGGGTTTACAGCTTAGCCACAAAGACAACAACTCCAAGAGCTCATCAGCTCTGGGCACTAGGGCACTGTGACAGGCTTTAAACCCTCAGGAAGAACAAAACCTATTAAATAAGAGACACCATTTCCTGATGCCCACGCTGATGTCTCTTGGGAGGGGTCAATCCTCACCCTTGGAAAGTCAGTCTCCACAAGGAGCAGAGACATGTGAACAGGGAAAAATTGTGTGATTTTGCCCAAGGCAAACTGATTTCTAATTTATTTAATGATCTAGGAAGGTTGTAGGTATGCAAGAACTGTCAATCTGGTCTGGCAGTTTCCAGTTTGAGATACTCAGACGCCTGGAGGTCCAGAACTCCTCCACAATGCCCGCAGAGGGTAATCAAGCAAAGGAACCCTGGTATTACTGTAAAGAGTCCACGCAGTTGCTGGAAGATTTTCAGGGATCCACAAAGATACAAAGGTTAAAAAAACACTGGTCTATTAATTCAGCTTCTGACATGCTTTTCATAGAAGCCTTTATAATCAACAGCTATGTTGCAAGCTATCTTCTCACAGATAAAACAGAAGTAAAAATATTTGGACAAATTTCACTTAGAATTGCAATTAATTATAAATGGACTGCTGAGTTATTTATTAGAGGTGTGGAAAAAAAACCAAACCACTTATTGCAGATTATATCAGGAATTTTCTACAAGAGTGTCTGTACTTTTATTAATTCTGAGACATCTCACATTCTGTTTCTTGTTCTGCTGACAGAACTGAATTTCTGCACAGTCGCTCTCTGCTAAGAACTCACAACTGGTTCAGAAACCATCCATATGGATTAAAGATGTCTGGAGATTTTGTTTGTTTGTTTTCTGAGAAAGAGACCATGAGAAATTAGATCAAAATAGTCAAAGACACAAAACTAAATCCATCATAGCATGCAGAAATTAACCACCTCAAAATAACGTGTAGTTTCCCAAGGAAGGTGGGGTGATCTATGCACCAATCTGAACAGCTCAGTTGAACCACCAGTTAAGTCAGAGGTTGAGAACAAATGATCTTCTGTAATGAATGAACACAGATAAGCAGACAATATGATAACTATTCCATTCCAGTTGATGGTATTCTGCACCCTTGACTGGATATGAAGACTCTCAAGAAGAATACTGGAAGTTAAAATCCGGTATCTTATGGTAAACAATCCTCAAGGGCCACTGGAAAAGACACAAATACTGAACAATGTATTTTAAAAGAACTGAATGTTTCTAGTTACTTCCTTATATCAAGAACAACTGATAACCTGGCAGAATTAAAAAGGCAAATATGAAAAGTTACTCATCCTAAGTGTAAACAAAAGAAAGCACAAATAAACCACTATCAAAATCTCGGAGGCGTGTGCCTTGCTCTGTGACTACACCACCTGAACTAGAAGATGAGATGCAAAATAGTCTGCAACATTTTATATCCATAATAATGTCCTTTGCACCTCTCCAGATGTAACACTAACCACAGAGTCTGGAAAACCAGAGTCTGGAAAAGCGAGAACATCCCATGTTACTCCTCTACCAACAAGAGAAGCAGCTCCAGAAACTACCACTCGTCCTCCTTGCCAGCCAAAGAAGTGCACAACAGCAGCTGGCAAGCAAGAAGAAAGGCATAAAAGGAAAGGTGATGAGATCATGAGCTAATAGGAGAAAGAACGTGCTGCTGTGTGTGGCTCTACAGAAGTTCCTCACAGGAGCAGAGGGCACCTGTGAACGCTACACCAGTAAACAAATTGCCACCGAATCCAGATGCTTTGCACGTGGATTTCCAAAAAATAAAGACACAAAACCACAAAACACTGTCTCCTTGTGTACAGACTTTGGCTTTCTTCAAGGAATTCATCTTGCTGGCTCTTAATGACAAATTCATATCTGACTTTGTATCAAGTAGTAATAATTGTTTCCTCTTTTTCCTTTGATTCTCTGCAGACAGTGCTGGCTGTCACATTGTCAACCTGTGTCACCCCAGAAGCTTCATTTACATGCACTGGAAAACATCAATCATCTCCAGAGTCCCCATCCTCCATACATCATCATAAAGTGTTCAAAACCAACTCAATCTACAGCCACCATGCTAGTTGAGCCAGAACTGTTCCTCTCCTGGTACTGCTTTCCAGCAGACCCTATGGAACAGAGATCCAGTACCCTGAAAAGGATCTGGAGATCCTTTCTGCTTCCCTGCCAGCAGCAACAACAGAGCAGGAGAATGCTCCGACCTTGTCGGCAGTCACCATACCCACCCATGAGGCATCCTCTCTCTGGTACCATTCCCTGCCTAAGCATCAAGCTGATCAATTAGCTGTAATGTTTCCACAGGAAAATGGTAAAGGAGAATGGGGCATGGAGGGTAATCAAGAATTAGAACAGGGAAGTGATGATAAAAAACAGCTTTAGAGGCATGAGGTCTAAGAAAGAGCATGGAAAAAAAACGGCGAAAAGACATAAAGAATCCAACACAGGAGTTACAGTGGGGAATGGAGCAAATGAAAGCTCAAAGTGATGAAAACTCAAAAGGCAAGATTGGAAAAAAAGAAATCTGACATGTCTAGTGGTTTTTACTGTGAAGAAACAGACAAATAGCATTCAGCAAGTAAATTAATCAGTAAATTCCACTAATTTTTTTTCCCCCACAGCTATTGTAACCAACTCAATAGCTGTGCAAACATTCCCAGAATGATGACAATATTCATCACACTCATGATACCAAAATGCAGCCTATCTGATCTACTATTATGAAGCAAGCTGAAAATATATTACAGTTAAAATTCTGCAAGCAACAGACAACAGTGAGCTACCGTATTTTATTCTTTTGAGCTGCACGGGGAGGAGGGAAGGTTTATCACAGCATATTCACTGACATATTTTTCAGCTAGCTTGGAGACCTGTAAGCTTCCTTTCAACACTCTCTCTGCTAATGCCCTTCTGCACAATTTAAATCCCAAACTTACGATTCAATAAACTCCATATACATCTTTCCCAAAACACAAATGCCCTTTCGACTCTGAGGGCAGCCTGTCCTCTCACTGTCTATTTTAGGGCAAGATCTCATGTGGTGACAGCGCAGGTCTAATAACAGGAAGTCATTAAATCTTGATAATCTATTTAATATGGAAAACATGGAAGTGAGGAGACCAGACAAACCAGGGAGAAGTGCTGTCAACTGAACAATTAATTGTCTGGTAGAGAATTCTGATTGCCTGATGTGGCTGTTGGCAGGGAACGTATCCCTTAAAAACCACTCTTATCAACAGGGAAGTTGATGCAGAAAAGCATTTTTGCATTTCGGTCTAGATTACTTATGTTCTCAAGAGTGATGATAGATTGTTTCAGAATCATATTTGCAAAAGTTTGTCTTTCTTCCCCAGATGTTCTCTTATTCTCCTGTAGCCCTGAGGCAGCACGCTTTAAAATCAGTGGGCTCACGAGGTTTGGGGGAAGATTAACTTTTAGCTACTGGAGGATGTTGTAGAAGCAGCACGCTGAGAACTTACCTTTGGGAAGAGGCAACAGGTTTTAAAAGTGCTCTAAGCCCTTTAGATAAACAGGAACTTAAACTGGTTCTGCCTGAGCATATACCGCAACCAAAAGGAAAAGCAAGATCAGAAGCACCTGTCCTGTGCCAGCTGGGAGCATCTACTTCACGTATTACACAAGCTCTTACAATACCAGGGCCAAGTACTTGCATTGTCTGTGTACTTAAGCATGTGCTGCTTTCCTTGTTTTCTGATTCTAGAGTACCTGGCTTTCAGAAAGCAATCCACAGAATAATAGTTTGGGGGTTTTTTTGTTGTTTGGGTTTTTTTTAATTCCTCTCTGTATAGGAACTCTGTCACTCCCAGCTTTTCTTGGGTTTTTTGAACATATTCATTATGAGCTCCCTGATGTAGTTTGTTTGTCACTATCTCTCTCTGTTACACACTTTTACTACTAGTTAACTACCCTCATAAACTCCTCCTTTGAAACACATTTGGGATGTGATAAATATATAAAAAGAAATGATCAGATTTCTATACCTGTACCAGCCAGATTCCATCTTTTGTGTCTTCTACAAGCTCATAGAAGTGCATTTCTCCACTAAAGTTTGTACTGGAAACCGATTCAGAGGCCTCTTCCTCCTTGAGAGCAGAATAAAGCTCTCCTTCCATGAGATCTCCTGAAAAAAGACACAACCGGAGAAATCCAATTAACGTGGCACTGGCGAAAGATCGCTTCATAAATTCTAGTAACAGTTTAACTAACTACATTTTGCATCGTTGCTCAGAGAACATCCTCAGTACCAAGGCAGCTAAACTTCAAAGTTATTATAGTTCTATCTATAGTGACATGACTATGAACAATTTGACTTCAGCTGTCAGACCACAGAAGACGTGATTGCTCTGCTTCTGATTACACAGAGGTACCACACGTGCAACCAAGCGTACAAAAGAATAAATGAACGTTCTGAGCCTCGCTCTGAAAACAACAATATTCAGTGGCTGAGAGCAATTTTAATTGATGTATCTTTGCTTTCATTTCACAGAATAGTAATTTTGCAGCAAACAACTTCCTAACACTGATAATTCAAGCAGACTGCTGAAATGTCAATCAATAACCAAAAAAAAAAAAAGTGCTGATTGTTCCACCGCAATTAAAAATCTCAGGTAGAATGATTTAGCCGTTGGCTTCACTTTGCACAGTTGGAAAAAGTTCCCGTGACCTCCAACACCAGCGATGTAAAGAGCTCACAGTAACATCATCTGATAATGTTTCCTTTGTAATCTCATTTCCTTCTCGTGCTTTATTTCACAACCGTTACCAATGCCGTTCATGACAACTCGCATTCTAGTAACTGATCTATTAGGCTTGAAGAAACACTGGCTTGTCCAAAAAGGCTCTTTCCTTCAAAATATAAAGTAAAAAAGTGGTACAGCTGAAACCCTTGAGGGTTTTCCAAAAGTATTCATAGAATTTAGAAAAACAAACAAACAAACAAAAAATACCCCGGAGAAAAATGCTGCAAAGCCTGTTGGTATGAGCCGTGTTTCCATGCCATTTGAAGGAGTCGGTTAATACAGTTTGTTTGGAGTTAAACACTTCCCTGCAGCATTTGCAACCCAAACATCATGACATCATGGAAGTACCTGACAGCAAAGGAGTGAAAGTGATTGGAAACAAAAAGTGAAATTGCCTAACGCTTTTTACTGTTGGAGCAGCAAAGTGAACAAACAACATCAATAAACAATGAGCAATAAAAGCAAATTAGATTTAAATGCCCAGCATTAATATCTATTATTTAAAACAGCATTTTTAAGGTTACGGCACTTACTAAATTCATCCAAACCCTTCTTTTTCTCTGTGTGGACATTTAAGCCCCTCACTGCCTACCCCGATCACCGGGATTTCTCTCTCTCCTGGATCACCAGCCCTTCAATCATCAATTTAAAAGCACCTACTCATATTTTCCTGCTTGGCTGGCACTACAGCTATTACATCAGCCCCATCTCCAAGTCTTTGGGGCCAGCTCCCTCCAACCACTCCAGGCCAGCATCCTCACTCTGAAGACACTTCTGCCGTTCCTCACATCTCCACTGCTCTTCACCCTTCGCTATTCATCATTCCTCAGAAGTCCACCTCTTTCAACTGCTTTTTCCTGCTCCCAAAACACCTCCCTGCCTTTTTCAAAGCCATTTTTTGCACACAGGATCTACTTTTGCTCCTCTTCTACAAAACCACCGTGCCCCTCGGTACCCATCCCTTCCGCTCCTCAGCTATAAACCCCCCTCTTTCCCCAGTACCCACCTTAATAGCAATACCTGTAATAAAACCAGCAAATGAGTAGGGAGAGGAATACACCGGGGGGAAAAAAAAAGCTGTCCCCAGCTGTAAACAGTAACCCACTGCATGTATTTGGCTTCTTTCCTCCTCGCTTTTCGCGGCAGGCAGCATTCGCTCTCCTCTGTACGACCACCACCTCGCCACCCCGACCCCAGCCGCCCACTGCCACCCGCCGGGAAGACCCATTTCCCGGTGACCCGTCTGACGAAGGCCTTCCCTCCGCGCAGCCTATTCGAGCTTAAACCGCCGCCGAGGTTTTTAACGTCACCATCCCGGAGCTTCCCCCTGCCTTCCTCCATTTAACCGCTCCGGCGGCTCGGTCCTTGCCGGGGGAACCCAGTTCGCTCCCCAGATTCGCCCTGCGCCGGCCCCGCAGGCGTGGGAAGCAGCGCCCGGGGCTCCATCACAAGGGCGGCAGGAGCCCGGGCGGGAGGTCACCGGCGATCGCTCGCTTTCCCCGGGCGGGGGTGGCAGGGGACAGCCCGGCCTCCCCGGGCGGAGGTGGCAGGGGACCGACCGGCCGACCGACCTCCCTCCTTCCCCAGGCGGGGGTGACAGGGGAGCTCCGCGTACCTGACTTCTCCACCAGCTCCCGCACATCCTTCTTCTCGGGCAGCCCCGAGTGTCCCAATCCCCGGCACTCCAGGATGGTCCGCAGCTTCCTGAAGCTCAACGCCACCGGGTCCACCAGCTGCGTGGCGAGGAAGCCGCTCTCGTACCACGCCACGGCCTCGAACACCCTGGCCAGGACGAAGAGCGCCAGGAAGTAGAGCAGCAAACAGCACAGCTTCACCCACATCTTCCCGCCGGGGGCTGCCCGCTGCGGGGCCGGGGAGCGCCGAGCCGGAGGCCGGGCTGCCGCGGGGCGGGGAGGGGCAAGCCTCATGCTTCAGGAAATAAAATGATCACCTACAGGTTATTAGGAAAGAACGTCTTCTCCACAGAACGTTCTGGGTTTCAGTTGTCAGGGTTTTTTTTTGTTTGTCATTTTTCAGGGGGGTTTTTTGTTTGGTTTGTACATTTGTTTGTGGTGGTGGTTTGTTGGAGTTTTGGGGGGGGGGGGGGGTGTTTGTTTTTTCTTTTTTTTTTTTTCCTGTAGCCAACTAGTTGAGCTGTGGAGGAGGTTCTCTAGAAATATTGCTGACTGGCTCTTATAAATGTTGAACCCACCAATACTCATGGGATGTTGATAAAATGCTTTATTGATTTCTGCTTTTCCCATAACTGAACTTCTTGAGAGACAACAGTTAGTTTCAAAACATCTGCACCAATAACTGCAATGCAAATCAGTTCTAGTTCATTTTTACCAGCCTTTACTCCTGCTGCTTTTGGTTTAGCCTAAACTTAAATGCTTTAGCCTGAACTTGGATGACATCTTCAGAGAACAAAAGAAAGAAGTGAATTACAGGCCATCAAGTAAAGAACACTGACATCACTGACATCTTAAAACATCCCATACCTGCAAAAAAAGAAAATTTCATCCCCAATCGTCCTGCCAAATAGAGGAAAGTCTGCTCTCCTTGCAAAGTTGCTTTTATTAACTATGCATTTTCCAGAAAATGATCTCGATAAGCAGGGCATAAACCCTCCTGAATCAACTGCCTTGCTCCGAGAACACAGGAAAGAGAAGAGTTGTGGCTCTTGTGTTACCCATGGTTTATGGCCAGCTCAAGTGGAACTCCCCTGCAGAAGACATGCTATATGACCAGCAGCCAGCTGAGGGAAAGCATGAGCCAGAAGGTACTGCAGAGACTCATGTTGTTAAGTTGTTCCAACACGGCTCAGTCATGGAGCTACAGCCCAAACCCTACCCTAATATGGGCCTGTGAAATCCCTGAGGAGCTGGAGTCCTCTTCCACCTGCCCCAGGCCACATGATGAATCTGGCATGTGGCTCACCGAGACAGGAAATCTTTCTCCTTGGGATGAAAATACACAAGGACACAGAATGAGGCAACTTATCTTGGTGAGGAAAGCAGTAACTCTTTGCTCAAAACAGTCTGGAACCTTAGACAAGTAAATACTGAAAAAAGATATAACTTGGGCATTTTTTAGAAATTACTCCTACCTCAGGTTCTCAACTTCGGTCCTTCAGATGAAGACACCCAAACAATCACCATGAATAGTTTATACCTTTTAATAGGTGAAGCTCTGACTCCTGTATGATTCTGGTCAATTACATCCACATTTATGAGCATAATATCATGGCACCAGAACCTATTAAAAGTTGCCTAAATCTAAGAACTAGTCTTTAGACTTGCTCTTATGTCTCTGCCTTCCTCTTTCATATCACATCTCTTGGAAAAGGAGATGTATGTTTGAAGATTAAAATTAAAAATATGAAATAATACTAC
>WUAM01000383.1:10721229-10806170 GCA_024336885.1 Actenoides hombroni
GATGTGACTGCCTGGTAAGGCGATATGTGTGTTGTGGTAAGGTGTGTCGGTGATGGTGGCGCTATCACAGCCCACCCGCTCCCCCCCCCCCCCCCCCCCGAATTTTAAGCCTGTTTTTAAAGGGCTACCATTTTAATCCAGTCTTTGTTTTGGTCAAGCAAACTGTTACTGAAGTTAGTGTTTGTTTTGTGTAATAACTTGTATACAAACAAACAGAAAAGCCTTTCCTGAACACCATTTAACTATGTGGCTGTGAAGGCTATGGCTAGATAAACACAGAGTCTTTGCAAGTCCAACCAACAAACTAAACACACAAGGTAAGCAGATGGATTTTATTTGTATTTTGGGTCAGAATTCAGAAAGGAGGAAGATAAAAAGTAATTTCAACTGAGAAACTGTGTTCACCTTGAAGTCCTTACCCCATTTCAGCAATTATCAGTAATGTACTTTGCATTGTATCATCGGTGTATTTAGCACGTAATAGTCTACATTTTAGGCCTAAGTTTACTAGTTAAGCTCTTAAAAAAAAAAACAACCAAAAGACAAGAGAAAAAAGACTTGTTTCTTGGAAATATTAACTGACACTCTTCTATGCTTAAAACCTGAAAAGCACAAAATAATCTTTCTGGAGTTTGGAACATATGGAATTGATTTCAACTTTTGAAATCTTATTAAGCCCCACATGCTATCACTTAGCATAATTTTAGCCTTGAGAAAACAAAGCTGAGAGACTGGAGTCACCAGCATGTCACACATGCCTGACAGTTATGAAATAGGTAAGCCAAAGGCAAGCAGTAATTTGTTCTGGCATGTGACAGTCACTCACTGTAATATGTGCAGTCAGTTCTTGAAGCTCCTCAGGATGAGGAGGCAGAGCTGTAGAATCCCACGTATAATAAAGACCTCAGAAAAAGTTTTTGAAATGAGAACCTGGTCAAGATGAGGTTGATTGGAGGATGAGTGAGGGGGAGGAAAAAAAAATGAGACTCTCAGGTTGGATGACGTGACTTGAATCTAAATCACATCTAGGTTGATATGACTCGTTACCATCTTTATGGAATGTAAAAAATCTGCTTTACAATGGGGCTTTGAAAAGTTCTCAGTCTTGTAGGTTTGTTGTTTTAGAACAAAATGTGGATTTTGTGAAGGAACTGAAGCAGTGAGAAGCATGTGATGATGTTTAAGGCATAGGCTCAGCTCTAGGGGTTGGTAACTGCCCAGAAGAATACAGCTGCTGCTTATGGGATTATACAGTTCATAGGACTTGAAGTTGCATGAAAAATAACTTAAATAATTTTAGTTTAACTGATGATTCCTCCCGAAACCTAAGTAACAAAATCAAGCTTGTGTGTTCTTCCTACTGCCTCTGGTATTTCTGTAATTAATATTTGATGGATTTGTTACCTGCCAGTGGTGTTTGGACAGTGGTACCAGAATCAGCAATGGTGGTGAACCTTAAAGGCTTCAAAGGGTTGTCACAAAGAAGAAAGTATTATTTAGTCTTCAAGATGCTTAAATTTTTCCAAGATACAGCTTAAAGACAAACAGCGTAACAAGGAGCTTACAGATTAAGACACCCAAGTGAAAATGTTGTTAAATGGCTTGAATCAACAGCAATAACTGAAGTGCTCATCTTGCCCCACCACCTCTGAAAGATGGAAGAGATGCTTTGCTAGCCTAAGGTTAATGTTTTACTGAAAGCTTGCTAAGAGACCTGAAGGGAGTGGTGTGGTTTTGAAGCTGCGCGTGCAGCGATGACACAGAGCAACATCAAAGGAGATGTGGAGGTGCTGATGAAGGAAATGATGAAGTGGAGAATAAAAGGAAGATGGAGGGTGAAGCTGAGCTGTTCAGAGTACTGGAGGATGGCTCCTGCCAACATGGTGTGTCTTCTCTGCCTGCCCTAACAGCAGCATGTGTTTGAGCTGGGTCAGTGTGCCATGTGGTGCAGGACTGACTGTCATCACAGAGCTGCTGCAGCCAAAGCACTGCTGCTTTCACTCCACTTCTGATTTCTGAAGTTCCTTCTTGGAGGAGAACCGTAGTCATCAGGTCAGGAAGCAAAGCACTGATTTCTAGACTCTTTTTGCAAGAGCCTTGTTTTAGACAACGGGTGAGGGGGTTTTATTCAAATGCACCCACCTGCCCTGTTCATCAAACGTGTTAGCAGTTAAAATCCTGGTTTGTGTCTTGGATTAGAATATGTGTTGCTCTCCTGCTGCCAAGAGGAGCAGCACCAAGCAGTGCCAAGTGTTACTGAAGAGTCACTGTGACAATATTTGTACTTATTCCTGGAATAAGTCCGTAGGCCACTGACCTAAAAATACATTGTGATGGGATCATCAGTGTTAGGTCTGTTAAAGCTCTCGCGGATCTTCAAAGCTCATCCTGTTGCTGGAATGTTGAGGTCTTCAGAGAATTGAATTTCATTGTTGCTTGGGGGTGGAAAGAGGTGACATTTTCCTTTTTAAGCATTGTCTACCCCCCCCAGCTATGTAAAAAAAATCTTGAGTTAAAGCTTTTACTTCTAATTTGGTGCACTGTAGTGACAGTGATGCATTGAGAACACTATTTTGATTCTAGTGTAGGCAATTTTGTTTTCTGTTCTCTATGGACTTTCAGTTTTCACATATGGAAGGAGCCTTTTCTGCAGATACTTCCCTTCAAAAACGCATCATCACCTGGAAACCTTTTTATTAGTTGACCAGACTTCTTAATTTCTAGTTAAAATTTGTCAGTGTATTTCCTTATAGTGAATAATATTCAGACTTGAAACGGGCAAGCTAAAGGCTTTCTTGTTGTGTGTGCAGGAGATAATGAAGCAGCTGCCAGATATATTTAACTTTGAACAAGAGGTAATTGAGGGCCAACTGAATAGCAGGCAGAAAGCATCAGGGTGCAGACATAGGTGTCCTGCAGAATTAAAAGAAAAATTACCTTGAGAGGATTTGTTCCAGCCTATTAACTGTTCATTCCTGTGTTGCAGAACTTTGACTCTGACATCAGCAGCGTGGGGATCGATGGGTGCTGGCAGGCTGAGAGCCAGAGAATCCTCAACGAGGTGATGGTGGAGCACTTCTTCCGGCAGGGCATGCTGGATGTAGCTGAGGAGCTTTGTCAGGTAACCACCAGTTGTGGAATGTTACCAACTGTGGAAAATGATGCTTGCTTTGTGTTACCGTCATTATTTCAGTGTCCCGGGTGAATATTTAAACTTCGGAAAACAGCAGCTTAATCCCCTTGGGTTTTTTATGCTTTAACTAAAAACTGGGTTTTGTTGTTTTCTTTTTTTTCAGGAATCTGGTCTCTCAATAGATCAAAGTCAAAAAGAACCATTTGTGGAGTTAAATCGAATATTGGAAGCATTAAAAGTTAGAGTTTTGAGACCTGCACTAGAGTGAGTTGTGTTTTTTTCTCCCTTCTTTTGGAATGCTTTAAGCAAATCTTCAGTTTTTCACTTTAAATACTGTCTGTAGCATATTTTGATATGTCCCTGTTTGTCCTTTGAGAGGTCTGGTTTCTGAGCGAACCCTTTCCTGCTTGCTTTCAGCTCATCTGTGCCCCTTCCCATGACCAGTGCTTAACTGAGGGTCTTTAAGGATTAACTTGCATCATTTGTGATGCTGATTTAAGTTTTCAGGAAGAAGCATCACTCAGAGAAGCAGCCATCAGCTGTGACAGTACTTGGCTTTCCAGTGAATCACTAGTGAACCTTACTCTAAAAGGCCCAATTATGAAGACTACCAGCACAAATGAAAGGTGTTTGGTATCACCAAGTCGTTTTGGTTTCACCAAGCCTTTGGGGTGAGCAGAATTTGACTTTGGAATCCAAGTCAAAGTCTGGAGTCGCTCTCCCTTTGCAGATCAGGGGTCACAGGGTGGGAGGAGGGGTGAAAGGGTGGGATGTTCTTTGCAGGTCAGTGCTGATGAATGCTGCGTGAGAGGGGAGCTGTGCTGGCAGCCTGGGCTGCAATCAGATCTCTTAGTCAGGTTTCTTCTGATTCCATTAATGCAAGTCAGTGGATAGTGCTGAATGCTCAGGTGAAAACCGAGCCTTGGAAGTATCTGAGGTCTTTCAGTCAACCGTAGACCAGGTATTTTCTTGACTTTGGTAGACTTTACAGCCATTAGATATGGAAGCTGGTGACAGTGAAGAGGGAAAGGTGATGAAATGTCTTGTGGACTACTGTTTTATAATTTAAAGTTGTGGATATGTAACTGTGAAGTACCATTTCAGAATAGCTTTTATTTAAAAAATGAAATTAAAAAATCAAACTTTCAGCCTATATATATTTTCTTTAATTTGTGAGAGCTTTGGTTAAGCTTAGGTTGGTCTTGGAAGCAAGAAAAAAACCCAAACAAACCACAGCACAAAACCCAGGACCAAACAAAAAAACCCCAAAGCAGCTTTGAAGTGACCTTCTTAAAAAGAGAGAGAATGAAACCAAAGCAAATTCAAAATGTGTGTGTTTCATTCCAGAGCATAATTCATATACTTAAGGTACCTTTTTTGCATTATTCAGTCAAGTACATTTTCATATTGACAAACATTTCCTTTTCCCTTTAACCTGAACCCACACAGCTATGTCAGTTGAGAGCTTACTGGCACCTAAACTAAGTGCAGAGATCCTCTGACGTTCATACCATGGTGACAGTAAAATAAATCTTGGATTGTGCAAAGTTTGGGTCATGCAAAGTTTGACCTAAATAGTCTTTGAATGTAGTTACAGAGGTGGAAAGCTCAGGTGGTTTATTGCTGTTGGATTGGCTAATTGAAGGGAAGCAACACTGAAATACCTGGTATGACAACTGAAACAGGATTTACTGTCAGCTACATCCTGTGTACTTCTCATAGTCCAAATAATAACGTAGCCATTGTGAGGGAACACAAGGAGCAGTAACCTCCTGTTATGTCCGTTCACTTGAAGTCACTACATTCATTTTCGCTCCAGTTTGCTGGGCCTTATGCCTTACTCATTGCTGCTTAGTCCTATCTTGTAGTTCCTGCAGTGTGTTAAATATTTTTTCAACCAAAGCAGGAGGTGTCGTGGTCCTTTGAAGGAACTCTTATTCTGAAGACAGCTGAATGGACAGAGAACAGGGTGCATTGTCAGCACAGTTTGTACGCTGCTCTCCCTCCCCCACCCTGTCTCATTTCTGTTGATAATGTTTATTCTGTTTAAACCCTTCTCTGCAAAAACTATCTGCTTCTTTTTGCCTGCTGCCATGCACAGAAGGTCCTCCCCTAGAGTGATGCTTGCATAAAAGACATGGTTGTTAGTGGGGATGATCAAAATGTGACTAAACTATACAGTTTAGGAAGTAACTGGTGTCCTCAATGCCCAGTTATTCCTCAGAACTGCTGATGCTAGCAAAGGTATTTTCCATATTATCACCCAGCAGTCCTGGGTGTTAGGAGGAGCGATAGAAACCACCCTTGGAGGGAGGGATGGCCTCTATGTGTGAGGTGCTTGAAGGGGTGGCATTGTGCTCTTTGGGCAAAAAGCTGATAAATGGCTACAGTTGGCATCAGTCGGCGCAGGTTCAAGGGTGCGTAAAAGCAGTCCCAGGCTGGCCCATTCTAGGGTTAGGCTGCTGACAGTGGTGGTGACACAGAGAGCAAATGTTCCCCAAGGGTAATTAATGACAGTATCATGAACCAGGACAGGGAGTCTAGCAGGGTGTACCCATGCACAATTCCATAGGCTGGGATGAAAGCAATAACCAGTCTCTCTGGCTCTGCCGGTGCTCTGCTGCTGCTCGGCTGAACTCGCTGCTGGAAACCAAACAAACACAAGTGGCCCCCGGTCACTGCCATGGAAAGGGAATTGTCAGATCAATGAGTTTTCCAAAAGACTTCCAAAGTCCTGCTGAGGTGATAGAAGTTGGAATTCATCTCTGATTTAAAAAAACAATCACCCTAATTCTGGTGTTTCCGGGTTGTCTTAGTAATACAAATTCTAACACTTAAAAATACCACACTTTCATTTAATTAAATTAAATACAGAATGACTGGCCATAACACTTTTTTTGGGGGGGTGTACAACTTGACTTTGTGGATGCCCAGTCTGGCCCTGCACCCTAAACTGTGTAATCTCTACTTCCACAGGCTCCCACTAGTTTCCAGGGACTATTCCTGTTGTAATTCAATGATGGCAGGGCTGAGGGCGGGGGTGGGAAATTCATAGGTTGTTTTTTTGGTGTGGATTCTGAACCCCAGTGGGTCTCCATGTGAAGTTGTGGTGGGACTGACTTGCAGATTCAAAGCTTTTGACTGTAATCTGGGGAAGAGACACTGTCTTTTCTCCTGCCTGTGAAGCAGCAAGGTGTGCAGGTCCTGGTATTGCTGCATCCCACGTGGGAGCTGGAAGAGAGCTCCATGTACCTGGGGTGTGGATAGTATGCTGTAAACATCTGAAAATTCAGGTGAATTTGAGTCTCAAAAGTGAAAGCGGTCAAAGTATTGTTTTGAGAGGAGGTAGGAAGGCAGGTGCCATTACTAATGATTTTGGATGGTGGTAGAGAGCATGTGGGTTGAATGTTTTAGTTGAATGTTTTAAACCTCACTGTTTTATTTTTTTTTTAAATCTTCTCATTAGAAATAGGAACAGCACATCCTGGACCAAACACCTCAGGCCTTGCTTCTGTGGCTGCTTTCTTCTGATACAAATCTGTGCTGCCACTCAAAGAGCTAAAAATGGAAAGCTTGCCTAAAAGCTAATTTGGAAAAATAGACTGGATCTCAGCAAGATGAAGTAGGGTGTCATGTGGTTGCAGATGTTGGCAGGGAGGGGCTGGAGGCTCTGTTGTTGCAATACAGATTAGTATCTCCCTAATGGGGCAGTGGACTAGTCTTGTTGTTCATTGATAGTAGTTTTTTGTCTTTCAGCTGTTTATTGGTCTATCGTTGTTAACTTCAGGCTCTTGTTTTCTTAGCTGGGTGTGAGTTTTACTGCCACTATACCCAGTGTAAACTGTGGACACTGATCATAAAAAAAACCCCCATCCCAAAACCAACAAAACATAAACAAAACCCCTATGGCTAGTGAGTATGCCCTTTTCCTGGTGGAGATTGCAGTGTTGATAGTCATCTTAGATGAGTGCTCATCTGATCCTGCTTGAGTTTAGGGACAGCAGGGCTTGTTCTTAGGTAAAGGGCTACGTTTTTCACTGTTTCTTGCTGTCAATACAGAGCCTTGCCAGTAAAGTCAGACTCCTGATGCTGTTACCACAACAAATTGAAAGTAGATACTCATTAATGCTACATTTTAATGCAGAAGGCTAACTTGCACTGAAAGCTTTACCAGTAAGACTGTTTAATTTTCTCACTTTTTTCCTCATTTTAGTACTGGTTGAAAAGAACAGAAGCTTCACATTCCCCTTCTTTTTAAGGAACAGAGACTACCTCACTTCCTTGCTGAAAAGTGAAAAGCTCTTTGCTTAATGGGGACCCCACAGTGAAAATAGTACAACTAATTAACACTGATGAGAAACAGATGTACTGAAGAACATGGAAACTTGAAGTTCTTAAGAGAAAGATTGGATTGATTTAGGCCTGACTAAATTGAATTAAGGAAGAAAAAAAATAAATAACAAAACCCCAACAAAACAAATCCCCACAAAAAATACAAGAAATGGATGGATAAAAATCTAAATAATAATAATAAAAATCATCTTTTTGGGAAATGCTTTGACAATTCCATTTAATTTTACTTGGTGTGTGTTGAAGAATTCTTCTCTGTTATTTGGGAGTGAAACATTAGTGTTGTCATGGTGAATGAAACCCAGAAAAAGAGAAATACTTTTATTGTCCAAGTTGAAAATATCGCAGAAAGCAAAGTTTAAGCAGGGTAAAGCATGATATTTAGTCTGATTTCCCTTCCCCCTGCCCTCTGTTGTAAGGTCTTGATAATGTCTATCTTCAAGGCCCCCACAGACGCACTTCCCCTCTCCAGGGCAACGTACACATGCCTATAAATATAGGGCCTTAGAGGAAGTGGTTGGTGAGTGAGGAAGTTGGAAAATAGGTTCTTGAAAGCCTTGGTCAGACTTCAACGTGTAGCTGAAGACTTTCTATTAAGATTCAGAGTGGTATTTATCCCAATACAGTCAGTTCTACCTGTTTTTGCCTTCTGTTGTGCCTGATTCAGCCTTGCCTTCCAGCCAGAGTGCTGGGTTTTGCAGAGGTTAACCTGGACAGAAGTACCATCGTTCACATGTCGTGTGTTCTGTTACTTGTGAAGGGTGTTGCAGTGTTCTGTACCCTGTATAGACTCATAAAAGTTGGGGGAACAGTCATATTCTCCTTCAAGTTGGTGCTTGATCATTGTAATCATTTCATACGGTGTAGGCTGACACTTAATTGCTCTTGCATCGTGTCCCATTGTACCTCCTAGGTGGGCGGTATCCAACAGAGAAATGCTCATGGCACAGAACAGCTCGTTGGAATTTAAACTGCACAGGTTATATTTCATTAGTTTATTGATGGGGGGAACGGCCAATCAAAGAGAAGCACTTCAGTATGCAAAAAACTTCCAGCCCTTCGCCCTGAATCATCAGAAAGGTAAGTTTTCAGTCACCTGAAGGGAGTTTAAAGCACTTGGATTTGGCACCTCTTAGTAAAATATGTGCCAAACTTGTTCTACTTTATGGAATACATGCATTTTTTTTTTTCTATTTTAAGTAATATAATATTTATTATGTTCATTTTTAGAGCTTATTTTTGTGTTTAACATGTATAATTTGAGTTCTTAGGATTTGAATTAAGTCTTTTTTTTTTTTTTTAAGAGGGCACAAGATTATATTATGTGTTTGCATGCTTGCTTAAATTTAAGATTTTTTTTTTTTTTTTGACTCTTTAAATAGTACATAGATAGCATCTAGACTAGGCCTGCTGCCAGGGTGAAGTGTTAAAAATGCACAGAAATGTTCTTGGAACAGTCATCTGCTATTTTCTGCTTCATGGGGTAATACAAAGAGGAATGAAAAATGGGAAATATGTGAATTAAGTGAAGCATCTCAGACTGAATCCAGCGTAGTCTAATTTTTAGGGTACTCTGTGTGTGTGGGAAAGCTTACAAAAGAGTAAGCCTCTTTGAAGGAAATTAATAGGGAGCATTCTGTGAGTCCCCAGTCAGTTGGTAGTGGCTGGGAGCTCTCGTAGCCATAGATGTCTGTTCTGTGATGGCCCTTTGTGGTTGTGAGGCTGTGTCTGACAGATTGGGTGTATCTGCCTGTTCTCCCCCTACCCCCTAAAATGGTAGACCCCAGTGCTTTGTTTACAGTATAAAACAAGTAACCATTTCCTGGTCCCTGGCAGATATTCAGGTTTTGATGGGCAGCCTGGTGTATCTGAGGCAAGGGATAGAGAACTCTCCCTACGTTCATCTCTTGGACGCAAACCAGTGGGCAGACATCTGTGACATCTTTACGAGGGACGCCTGTGCTCTGCTGGGGCTCTCGGTTGAATCACCTCTCAGTGTTAGGTAAGCTGGTTTTCACTTGCTTTTAAGACCGGGTACACTCTGTGTTGATTTGTTTCTTGTTGAGAGCGACAGAAATTGCTTTTGTGAAGCAGTCTCATCTGGCTGGTATTAAATGAAGAGTGTAGTTTCAATCGGCCTTAACGAGATTGGCAAAGATTAGGAATCGGAGGTTCCTGTGGGCTCTGCTTTACCCTGCACCTCTGCAGCTCAAGGGGAAGCGTTCGTGGGTGGAGTTTGGCTTCTGTACTGTAGACATCAGTGGGAAAGATGAGGATGGGAGGATGGCAATTGGCTGATTATTCCCAAAGCAAATGTGTGGAAACTGTCCCTGCTGTTTAACTAACCCCCTTCCCCAAAAGCGTGGCTGTGATTCTGGCAGCATTTGATCACCTTGGGGTTTTTTTTGACCCATCTTCCTATTAGAAGAATGCTAAAGAGTTATGTCGTGATTTCAGCTGCTAAGGTTTCCAGATTGTTTGCTGGAGCTCATTTGCAAAGAAGAAAGAGGCACTTTCAAGCTCAGTAGCTAATCTGACAAAACGCAGATCTGTAGGAGGCTGCTGGAAATGTGAAGACAAACCAACCTAATCTCCTTCTAGCTTCTCTGAGGATAAAACAGATTAGCTGCTCTTTAGCCTTTGGGTGTCAATTCCCTCAATATACTGACCAGATCTACTCATTTTCATTTCAGGCATTAAATAGAAAATAAATTACACATATTTTTCTGGGCCAGATTTGGTACTTAGGAGAAGCTTCACGACCTCTTCTTTTTTTGTGTGTGTGTATGTTTTGGCTCTTTTTCTTTTTACTGTTTGCACGTTGCTATTATTAGACTTGTGTACTTAGTTTAGACCTCTTAAAATGGTCAAGCTTCTTGCTTCTCTTGTTTGCACCTCTGTTGAAAAATACAACAGAGGCAACAAAGGGAACACTTTCAGATTAATTGTCTCTCTACAATAAACATTGCGAGTTCCAGTTTGAGGGTTTCGTAGATACCTGAAACTTCTGTCTCTGGTTTTTGGTTTTCATCCTTTTCCTGTTTCACTCACATTAACAGCAATCCTTTATATTTAAATTGCTCATGCACTGACACTGTAATGCCTTTTTCAGTGCAAATGGCCAAGAGATTTTCGGTGAAGTGGAAAATCCCTGTTATTGATGTTTGGATTGGTTGGCTGCTTGCTTTGTGCCTGGTGTGAAATCGATTGCACTGAGAGATATTTACTGTATAGGTGGTATCTATACTCTTGTCATAAACAAGACTGTTCTGAACTGGTGTGACCTTTGAGTGCTGCAAATCCTTTAGAAATTAAACCAGCTTGAAGTTAAATCCTTCCTGTAAAATATACTGCTTTCTGGAACGGGAGTAGTGGTCACTTTTGTAAGGCTGATTAATATATTTATCTAATCCTGTATGGGTCTTGTGGTCTGAGTTACTATTGAATTCACTGTTTACTCGAGTTATTAAACTCATAAGGGGCTCTTCCAGAGCTGTTTTCATTAACAGGCTGCCCAGGGAAGTGGTGGAATCGCCATCCCTGGAGGTATTTAAAAGATGTGTAGATGAGGTGCTGCGGGACATGATTTAGTGGTGACCTGGCAGCACTGGGTTAGTGGTTGGACTCTTAATCTTGAAGGTGTCTTCCAACCAGAACCATTCTGTGATTCACACAGAACCATTAAAGCAATAATGCTTTTATTTATAAAAATACTATTTGGCTAAACTTTCCCCAGGGGTTAACACAAGTTACACTCAGGGCTGAGATAACCAGAAAGCAGAGAGGGAAAGCGTAAGGATTAAAATAGCCAGTCAGAGGTGAGGGATATTTGGTGGGGTATTTTGTTTGTGTCTGTTGTTTGGTTTTGGGACTTTTTTGTGGGAGTTGTTGTGGCTTGCTTTTTTTTTGTTGTTTCTTTGTTTTTGTTTGTTTAGGTTTTTTGTTTCTTTGTTTGGGTTTTTGTTTGTTTTTGTTTGTTAATTTTGCTTAAGCAAGAGATCCATGGGCTTCAGGCACATCCCTCCCAAGTAAACTAGCCAGAATGTTTCTGCAGAAGCAGAAACAAGTATCTGGAGTGGCAGAGTGGAGAGGAAGGTCCTGACTTCTGTAGACAATAAAACTTGCACAAATAGTGCAATAATCTGCCAAAGAAACAGAGGAGGCTGATGCAAAAGTCAAATCCTGTTTCTGTTGCTGCTGATTTCATGCCTCTAGTACTGTCATCAAACTCGAATCCATCAAAACATCAGGTAATTTGTGGAAACTCAGTGTCATACTTTCTTTTGTAACACAGTGAGATATTTTAAAATAATGTGGTGGGTTCTGGCAGTGGGTAACTCCTGGAGAAGGCTGAACTGTTGGGACACTGACTTGATTCAGTTGTACTCTGCCATTCTTGTTACAGGCCGTGGTTTCCTTCCTTCACTTGCCTTCCTGTGTTGTTTGGTGGGGGTTTTTTTTGACATTTCTTTTTTTCCTTTAAGGTGAAGGTGGAAAGACGTGTTTCTTTACATAAGAAGTACATATAATTAAAGGATTACAGCTTGTGTATACATGTGGGTTATGCAGAAACTCTTAGGCTGTCTGTACTCTCCCATAGTTCGAAACAACTACCTCTATAAGCTAACATGATGTCTTCCTCCTGTACAGCTCAAAATCAAAGTAGGTGGTATAAAAAATGGATTCACTGTAAGGGTCAGAGTGGAAATTACCTGTTGTTTTCAGTCCAGAATGAGGTCCCTAGCCCAACACTCAGGGTGACTGAGAACCTGCCCCAAACCTCTTGCTTGTTATACTTGAAGGGATCTTAGAAGTACAAACAAGAACTGGTACAACGCTCTCGTGTCCCTGTTAACCTTTAATGCAGAGATATGAAAAGTGCTCATTTTCTAACAGGCAGCTGGTGTTAACATTTTCTTTTTCTGCAGTTTTTCAGCAGGTTGTGTAGCATTACCAGCTCTAATTAATATCAAGGCAGTTATTGAACAAAGGCAGTGCACGGGCGTTTGGAACCAGAAGGATGAACTACCGGTGAGTTGATGCTGAGCTATCCCGGGGCAGATTTCTAATGGCAAATGTTTTCAGGTTTCCTTTGTGCTGCAAATTAAGGAATGTTCTAGATGGCTGCTAAGTCCAGCAGGTCCGGGGCTTCCTGCTGTACTGGGGGCCTCCATCCCAGGCGGATGGATGGACCTGCTGCTTTCCCCTCAGTAGGTTCAGCCGGTAGCAAAGCTGAGCGTGAATCACAGACACCCACCCACCCATGCACGCAGGGGACACTGATACAACCAGCTATGCAGGCTGCCTTCAGCAGCACCCACATGCAGGATTTGCATAAAACATAAGAATAGACGGCCAAGATCCCTTCCTCCTCTCTGACTGGTAAAGATTGACATTCACTGGTGAAAGCAACACGCACGGTGCTCGAGAGGCACAAGGAAATGCACATTCAGGGACCGTCAAACACTGACGTGGCCCTTCTGGCCCCTTTTACACCCTTTTCTGGCCATTCCTCCTCAATCCCCTTCACCTTCACATTCCTCTTGCAGTTTGTATAGTTCTGACCCCAGCTCCTCCAAGATCCTTGGGTTTGCATTCTTGTCTGTTGGCAAAATCCAAGTTGGGCTGTAGTTTTTTTGATGACCTGTCAATTAGTGTGACTGACAAGGCTGTTTCTTGTTACCATCTCCATTATTTTTTTTGTCAGGTTTATATCTCTGGGTTTTGTTTTTTGCTCTCACCTTCACTTGTTATTCCCTTTCTCATTGAAAAGGTCTTTGATCAAATGACCTTCACAAAACAGATGGTCTCACCATCCCCTTAGCCTTAAATGGAACGTGTGAGATGTTTCTGTACAACTGGAAATGCATCCCACTGAGAAAGATGAACTTCTTCTAACTAGGCTTCAGCTCTGTCCGTGGGCTGCTTCACACTGACTCTTTATCAGGCAGATAGGAGATGAAAGAATTGCTGCTACATCTGGGGACACGGGAACTGAATTGGAACCCAGTGCATTGTGCTTCCGGCACAATTATATCAGTCGAAACGAAGCTTCCCAGTTTCCCTTTATAGCTCTTACCAGGTGCGTGCAGCTCCCCAGAGGCCTGCCTCCTGATTTGGAAAGAAAACCTATTTAGTGCAAACTGGGCGTGAACTGAGGTAGCCTCTTTGGTTGTAGCTGGAAGAAATTCTGTTAGAGTAAGTACATGGGTTGAGTTTGTCCCAGCTGTGCTCTCCGTACCACTGAGAGTGTCATCTCCAAGGGTGACAGACTGATGAATTGCTGGCCTGCCATCCAGACAGGACTGACTAGCTGGGGAGCCTTTGGGAAAGGACCGTTGGCAGATGCAGATCAGTTAGTAACACATAAATGCCTCCTTGCCTTTCCTAAACTTGAGGCTCTCTAGCAAGTACCGCGAAGGCAGAACGGAGGTGGGAAGCCTTATTTTCATCGTGCACAGGCTGTTCTGTCAGATTTTGCAGAAGGTTAAACCTGTCAGAAATGAGGACTGGTCGGAGCCAGGAGGTTTATGGGCAGAAGCTGTGATTTTTGCAGTTCTCACTTGATTTCCTGAAGTCACAGACATGTTCTTCTGAGATGTCCCTTTCTGAAATGATTTTGTCCTGATGGCGAGAGTTGTGCTGTACCAGTGCCTTCTGTGCTGGTACTGAAAATAAAGGAATAAATTCTTTTGGTGCACTTCATTGCTGACATGACATGTAGATGTTGGGTGAGTCTTTCAAGAAGCTGTAGAACATTCATGTAATCAATCCAAGGCTTTCTCTCCATAATTAATTTTTTGTGTGTGTGTTGGGGTTTTTTTTGTTGTTTTGGTTTCTGTTGGTTTTGTTCCCTCCCCCCTTAAATAAGATTGCTCATCTAAAACACTTTGAAAATCACTGACAAGGAAATAAAGAAAGTCTCCGTGGGTCATCAGCTCAGTTTTCCTGCCACAACATCAATCTGCACTAGAACATGCACTTGTCCCTTGGCAAAATACTCTGTTTTGTTGGGGGTGGGGAGAAGCAACAATAAATCACCTTTTTAAGATCACAATTAAGGTGGGTTTTTTTGGCTAGGAAATTGTCAGGCATGGATGCAATGGATTTTGCTGCCTTCACAGCTGAATAGTGAAATCCATTAAGTAGGGGCCATGACCTGAAGGGATAATTGTCTGGAAAGGTAGTTTCCCAAGATGAATTGTGATGTTAATTTCTTTCACAGATTGAAGTGGACCTCGGTAAAAAGTGCTGGTATCATTCAATATTTGCCTGTCCCATTCTTCGTCAGCAAACAACAGATAATAATCCACCTATGAAATTAGTCTGTGGTCATATTATATCAAGAGATGCTTTGAATAAAATGTTTAATGGCAGCAAGTAAGTACCATTCTTTTATTTCAAGCACCATACAGGGAATGACAAATCTTAAGACTACAATACAGTGTTTCAGGAAAACTGGAAGTGGAAGGTCGTTAATCTTAGAGAACGACTTAGAAGCAAGAGAAACCAGGTTGATGTGCTGGAGAAAAGCACAACAAACCCTCTGATGTTGTAGAAAGTGAGATTACATGAAAGAATGCAACGAGCAGAGTAGGTTTTTCAAGTGTAAGTACTGCTGTGTGCTCTTAATTTCAAAATGGAGGCTTTTACACACACAGTAATGAATGAAACATCCCTTAAAAATGAAACACAATAAAAAAAAACCCCTCTGGGGCAAATGTGTCTTAGTAATTGAGCAGGTAGTTGAATTAGCACTGTGGAAATACTCCTCCTTAGCTATCCGTGGGGTGGTTACAGGCTTTTGGGAAGGAGGAAATGGGAGAGCGGGAGTTGTACAGATTTCCTTGAGGAAGAATGAGTGGTAATTTGAACTGAATATACGCAGCTTGCGTGGAGGCTGTCAGCTTAATTTAGAGCCATAAGTTGTTTAGCAAACTCCAGTGTGAAAATAAGCAACACCATGAATGAAAATGTCGAGTGATGGTTTTTTTTTTTCGTTTGCCCTGTTAGAAAATCCTAAAGGTATTGGGTGACTTCAGCCATTTTAAGCCAGTAAAACTTGCTGCTACATGATTCCTGTCCCCAGTCACTCATTCCTGAACTTGTTAGTGACAGCACAGCTCTGGCAGTATTAACGTGGGGGGGTGTGTGTGTGTGTGAAAGGCCCAGACTCAGAGATAGGGAAAAAATTAATCAATGCTAGAAAAAAATGTTGTAAGCAGGTGGAATTGTATCGGTGGAGACCTCAGCAGGGAGGTCAGGCTGACCTCTTTGGTCACAGCCTGCAGGAGCTGATCTGCGTGGGTTGTAACATCACAGCATTTTTGGGAACCAGACAGCAAAACGTGCTGGATGCTGAGGAAGTTGAAGGGAAAGCTCCTGGCCTATTTAAAATGACTAAAATGCAACAAACTAGTCCCAAAGTAGAAATAATAGATGACTCATGAAGGGTAATTTCTTGGTATTCAATAATTCAGGGGTGTGTGGGTGAAAGGTGAGAGAGACTATAATTAGAAGAAAAAAAAAAGTAAGGTCTCTCTCAGCTAAAGGTGACTTTTAATGGAGCCAAGTAAAGCATTACGGGTTGAGAGTACGTTTGGTTTATGCTGGAGATGGGGAAAAGGGGAGGGACTGTCACTGCAAACTGGTCGGTCGTCGCACGTCGCCGCGATTCTAACACGTTCCCTTTGTCCCCAGATTAAAATGCCCCTATTGTCCGATGGAACAGAGCCCTGGAGATGCCAAACAGATATTTTTCTGAAGAAAAGTTTCCTTATGCAGTTTGTAAGTGACACTCTGGATTTCAGGTGCATTTCAGGAGATTTAAACCACCCTTGTTCCGTTTGATGCAGCAGACTGAGGACTCCTGTGTTTGTATAAGCTAATGCTACAGAAACTTTGCCAACATTTAGTATATACATACCAAGTGGAAATGCTACAGAAATATTATTACCATAGGGCTTTACTATACTCTTGGTCTCCATACCTGATCAAGTTACTACACCAGCAGTTGTCATTCAATGCAGGTTTTTGTACTGAATTATATGGTGACTTTTTACTTTTTAAAAGCAGAAATCGATCGCCCCCATTTGTTGAATATTCTTCCTGCTATAATTCTATCATTCTATTGATAACTGTCACCTTAGAGAATGTTTGTGGGAAAAGTTTTATTTCCTGTAATGTGTACATAATTAATTAAAGGTAAATACTTCAGGAAAAAAAAAAAAGTTTGATAAATTGAATAGTGGTTATAAAACTAATTTGTATTTTTTTCACTGAAAAAGCTGTGATATATTCTGAGGTTTTCTTTCAAACATGTTTTTTTTTTTCCTCCAACTTTTACATAGAATTCAAAGTAAATGTGCTTATATATAAAGTATACAAAATATATCCCCCCAAGGGGCTGCCTGTTCAAATCCATCACTAATTTATCAGGGTGAGGTGTGGCTAAATTACTAGTGGAGCAGAGAGGGAACAGGAAATCCCTTTCCTTTTGGTTTCACGATCGAGAAGTGTTTGTGTAAGAGAACATTCAATAAATTCTGAAGCGGAAATGCTTTTAGTCGATGACATTTGCTCTCTGGCCTTCGTAGTCACGTTCTTTGAACTTTGTATTCAGGATTAGGCTATAAATGTCATGTTGCTGTATAGTTTACTAGTCACGATAGTGTGCTATTTATAAACAGTTATCAAAACCATAGAAATTGTAAAAGTATTCATTGTTAAATGGGGGAAAAGCATGTTCTGATGCAACCTACTGATCATGACTCTGCGCTTGGCGGAACTGGGCCCTACATCATATATTAGGAGGTAGCAAGTTTTCTGTAGCTTGACAACACTTTGCTTCTAGCCTTGTTTTTGTAGTAGACTATTACTGCCACCGCCACCTTTTTTCTGCTCAATTTGTCATATTGTTGACTAGGTAAATTTGTACTCATGAATGAGGCGTAGCTCATGGCAGTTAAATCTTTTCTAGCCTGCATCTCTTTGTATTTATTGCACTGTCCTACAGTAGGGCAAGCGGCCGGAAGGCATGCGAAAGCTACGTGTAGAATTATCTTTCTGTATTGTGTAGTTCAAGCAAAAACCAAACCCAAGCTTCTATGGTTGAATACTGACACACTGGTTGACTGCACTAGCACAATGCACTACAGAGAAGACCGTCTTTGAGAAATCTCCACCTTTATGAATTTGTTTGTCACCTGACTTGAGAGACGGAGTTGGACTCTTGATGGGAGCGGTGACAGCGGACATCCCTAAAGAGACGTTAAGAGGAGCGAGTTCAAGGCTCACAGATTTTAAAACTTTAAATGTGTTTGATACATGTGAAAAATGCAGGTGTGTGATTTTTCTGCAGAACTTTAATTGTATTCACACTTGAGCTCGAAACAACCGCGTTACCGAGTGGTAAAATCAACAATAAACGGGTGAGGATATTTTCCATGTAGGTTTCCTAGTCTTGCTGAAATTGCTTTTTAATATTCAGAGTGGAATTGCTTAATGCTGTACACTTAGATGGAACGGCCTACGAAGTATTTCAAAACCAAACAATAATAACAACTCCAGAAAACCACCCTGAAGTGTTAAGTGCTGCAGCTCTGTTACACTGCAGGTATTTTGGCACTGGCGTGAATACTGGTCAGTGCTGGTAGCACCTCTAATGCAATGGCTTAGGGTACCAGAAGGGCACAGTTATTACATGGCACTAGGGTACAAATTCAGCTTGGGGATGAGAATGTTTTTCACGCGGAGTGACCTCGTTTTCACTTTTAAAGAGTGCATGTTACAGCTTCGTAGCTAATTCAGAAATTTGGCTGTTTTCACCAGATAATTGCAATGTCTGGATGTTTACTTAAAAATAATTGCTTGCAGTTTTGAAGCTTCACCAACAGATGATGCTAGCAGTTTAATATAGAATGCTTGTGTACTTACAGTAAGGGGATAGTGTGCTGGGCATTTCTGAAACACATCTATGTTCTGCTTGTTCCTACCATGCAGTTTGGCCTTTGAGGTGATGCGAGTTGTCTCCTACTACTGCTCGATGCTCTCCTGTAAAGTAAAGAAGGTCCTTTCACAGAGAAACATGAATAATACTCTGAGGTTTTCATACTTAAAATATAGCTAGCACCTGATGCATACATTTTTCTTCTGCAGGGTTTAGGAATACCCATAGTAAAAAAAAAAAAGTATTTGATTTTAAAGCTACGATGGTGTCTCAGGTGTGTCTCTCTTCCACTTTTGGACCAGATTGTGAAGCCTTTAATTAGTCCTTTTGTGCAGCAAGAGCCTTTCAATGAGCCTACTGCATAATGAGAACGCAGAGACTCGGCACATTTAGAGCTCTATCGAGATCACTGTGTCACTTCTGCGTGCTGCATTGGGCTTGCAACTGGTGCTTCCCCCTCTATTGCTGTGTTGGAACAGCAGCTCTGCAGCACCAGCTAGTAATGGAGATGAGCCTTAAGCCAGGAATTTTTTGACCATACTCACATAAAAGGTTTAGCTTAGAGGTGCTCTGAAAGTAATGGATGGATATAAATACGATTTCCATAGCAGGGGCTTGTTAGTGGTGTTATTTCTACGTCTGTTAATAGACATATTCACTCTATTAATAGCGTTTGAATTTTGCTAAATGTCTTCACTAGGAAATATGTTCTTGTGGGGTTTCAAGTCTGATTTGTGGTATGAAATGTAATCAGACCTTAAAACCAGGTAGTAGGAAATGAAAATAGTACGTAGCCTTTTTGATCTCAAAAGGTATCAGTTGTTTTTGTAGTACTGTGACAGTCGTTAACACAAAAGCTCACATCCCATCAGTACTCTGGATGATCCAGCTGCTCTGTGAAGTATTTTTGAATTATGGAAAGCCTTTGCCTGCAGTGACTTCAGCTCTACACATTGCAAGTGGACGTGGCTGAACAACCCACCTTCCTGCTAAAAATCAGCGTTTCTCTATGGAAATCCTGTATTGATTTCAGTCTTCTGTCTGTAAGTCAGGTTAATGAACGTGTGTGGAAGCTGCAGTGAAAGCTGCCTGTTGCAAGTCATGAGTTAGAGCTTCTCATCCCCCCTAACTGAGACCTGCCTCCCTCCTGTTGCTTTCATTCTTTCTTCTTAACATTTTACAGGATGGCTGCCGCTAAAATTTAAGGTTGAAGTTATTTATGAGTATTCAGAGCCAACTTGCCAGGTTTAATGCGGTAAGTTTGGGTTAGATTTTCCCTGCAAGGTTTGCTTGCCTCCTGCAAGTTACTGTTTTCTTTTCTGTGCTTATCACTAGAGAGGTTGATTTGTCTTGGGGAGGGGGCACGAAAAATTCATGCGGCTTCATCCATCCCGACTCTCACGGTGTAGGGAAAGGCACTTTGAGAACAAGGGAAAAAAAATCGAGTGGCAGTGATGATCTGTAGTGAGTAAAGCTGTAATGTAGTGTTACTGTTCTGAATTTAACTCAACCCTAACATATATTATACATATATATATATAAAAGACTGTTTACAAAATGTATATATGTGAGAGGGGAGTGATTTCTTTTTTTTGTCTTCCTCTCGTATTCCCTTATGACTTCATGTTTACATTAAGTGAACAGTCCTATAGGGAAATAGGGAAACAGGAGTTGTTTACAGCCTGCTTTAAGCTCTTATGGAATCCTGCTGGGCCTATATATAGGAACTGGTATTTTCAGATAGACGGACTTGCAGCAGGTTTTACAGGACAGCTGTATCTGTGCATTCAGATGCAAAAGCCCTGGTAGTGTTGTCAAGTCCCTCTTGCACTTGAACTAAGGATCTTTCACATTCTGGAGGGTTATTCTGAATGTAGCCAAACAGCACAGTTCCACTGCAGCCTGGAACAAAGACTCTGCAATGAAGCTGGTGGGTGCTGTGAGCTGGACTGGAGTGAGCAAAGCTTACTGGAGTTCATTCAGCCTTTGAAGTGGATATCCCCTGGCCTGCGTTTCCTCTGCCTCATGTTTAATTTCAGACTTAGTGACACTGCTGTGGGTTCCTTCCTGCTTACTAAAATGTCAGAGTGTCACTGTGACTTTTTCTTTGGCTAAAGAAACAAAGGGATGGGGAAGATGCAAATATCAACTCAGTTCCAACTTTAAGCATCATCCACGAGACATTTGCATGTGGGGGGAGGAACTAAATATACAAACACAGCTATTTTGTCTGGCAGCTTTTGCCCCCTTGGAACTGAGAATAGATCCCAGTGTTTTCCAAGGTTCCTAAATTACACGGGAGTCTTTCAGGAACATGGAGCACAAGCAGATGTGACAGGCCTCCCATAACAGAAATTGTACCTGTTTGATTTATTCAGCACAGCTCAGGCTGGGAATCCAGTGATGGATGAATTCTGCTGACCTTGCCCCTCAAAGAGATTTGATTTTGGATGAATCAGAAGGAAGAAACGTAGTTACAGGAAGGCAGTATTTCACTACTAACTTCTTACAGAGACTTCTGTAATCTGTCCTTATTCTGCTTTTCTGTCTCAAATGCAGCAGGAAGGGTCTCTGGTTTCTGTAGGGCACCTTCCAAGCACTTGCACAAGGTGCACCCCAACATTAGTCCGAGGAGCCTGTTAGGTGCCTTCACTGTGACAGGTCATATGGCAAATACAGGCTTGGACAGAAAGGGACTTTAACTGCCCAGTCCAGCTATCGGTTCTCCTGAGGTCAGCTTGGGTGGATTGTTTATCTGAAGCTTGTGTAACTCATCAAAATCCTTAATTACTCAGAAAATACTTCAGAGTGACTCACTGGATGGGGTAGAAGCAAGTGTCTAACAAATGTAAGAAATTCTTAATGTTTTATTTACCCTTTTTTTATTAGTTGCAGTTACACTTAAATTGTGAATCGTCTCTTACCACTACCATTAACTGTTAACTTTTAGGTTGTTTGCCTTTAGCCCATCAGCGTCTGAGAGTTTTGAGCTACTCCACTGTTTTGAGCAACTCCACATCTAGGTCACCATCAACTTCTGAGCAACTTTATTCCTTCCACATCTCTTTGAAAGTCATTCTGTACCTCAGACTCTTGTTTGTCTTGTATTTAACCTTTGCCTCTGCACCCATTGCAGTCGCCTCACCCTGTAACCTAGAACCTCTTCCACATGGTATTAGCAAAAAGCTGTCAGGTCTGTAAGACCTGTTCAGCAACAGATTCCTGTACAGAGAAGCAAACACCCTTGAGCTGCTTCTCTAGACTCCAGCTCACACAGTCCTCCTCTTTTTCTTGGTGCAAGCAGCAGTCCAGGCTTCTTGCTCAGGTGTTGCTACTCAGCCGGAAACCCAGCCAGTTTGCTCTGAATTTGTTTGGTTTGCTAGAGGCATCTACGTGCCTTCTTGCTTTGTGCTTTTAGTCATCCACCCCTACAGCAGGGCTGGAGTCCTGCTCAGCTCCTTCCCTTCTCCCTGCTGCACTGGTATTTGCATCTGCACCATCTGTAGGGCTGGCTGCAGCTGACCTGAACTGGAAGATGAAGCGCTGGTTAGACTGTGTGGAAGGAAGAACTGGTGGAGGAAGCTCGTGTTGCATCACTGCTTCTGCTGGAGGGTTCCTGGGTGAAGCTGGTCTGCTGCTTTGAAGCAAAATTCTCATGAATGTGTCTGCCCATGAGGTGTTGTGCATTTTGGGGGTATTCGACATGAAACTTGGGGCAGAGACTAAAGAATAGTTAAATGTGTACTCTGCTGTGTGCCTCAAGCTGCCTGTTCTGGTTCCCTCGACCTGATCTTCTGCAGAGGTGCTTTTGCTGTTGTGTAGCAGATGCTGAATCACAGTGATTCTGTCCAGTGTACTTGGTGTATTTCTAAAGCTTACTTAAATTGTAGGCTGTTCACAACTAGAAAAGCCCCTGTAAGGAGAGGCTTTAAGCCCTGGGTATCCTGGGACATGCAGCAATCCATGGACGCGTACTTGGAGACCTCAGAAAGTCTGCAGGTGGAGAGCTGGATATGCTTGTAAAATTCATTCCATAGGAGGTTTATTTTAAGTCATGATATCTGTTACAGTGGGAGAGAGGGATAATATTTCTCCTGATACTTTATATGCAGTTTGGGTGATACAACCCTTTGGTTGACCGCAGATTTAGGAACCATAATCAGAGACCACAAAGATCTACATTTTAAAGAGATGCAAAGACAAGGAGCGAAGATAAGGAACTGAAGATAATGCCTGGTAGCGAGTAAGAAGCTGAAAGCTGCTCATAGAGTTCAGTGAGCAGTCATGTATTTTTAATAGCTTGATTATACCCACTAAAAAGCTGTCCCCTCATAGCTTACAGCTCTGATGATGCTGTCCAGAAATTGGCAGGCAGGAGAAACTGTAATGTGTCCGTTAACTGTGCTTTCTTTTGTGCAATACATACCCTCTAAAGAGGGAGTGTGCTACACAGCAATATTGTGATCAAATCCTTTTCTTCAGGGTGTTGAAACTGCTGGGACCTTGCTAGTTTCATGAATTTATGAACAAAGTCTCCAGTTATTTTCAAAGACGAGGTTTCCTCGTTTGTTTGTTTGTTTTTGTTTTTTTTTAAGGCATCTGGCTGTTGCACCAGTAGATACTGGTTGCCCCAGGCAGTTGTGTGATGGTCAGTATTTATCTGGGTTTGTGGTAGCTGGCTGCATGCAGTGTCCTGAGGGTTGTACTGGGCAGGGTGTACCCAGGATGCTATGTGAGCTGTGCCCTGCAGAGTGCAGGTCAAGAATCAGCGTGAAGAGTGTGGCGAGGGAGGCAAGAGGCAGCCCAAAGCTGCCTGAGTTGGGCATTGGGGTTAAAAGATCAAAGATGCTCTGTGATTCTGAACTAGAGGTTGAAAATCAGTAGCCCCCACAGTGCAGTGGATTTTGTGCTATATTCAGGAAGGTCATTACCACTGTTAGCACTGTAATCTTTTTTTTTTTTCTAGATGTTGATTTCCTGTGCCAATGAAAGCTACTAAAGAAACGCAAACCGAAATCCAAGCCCACGCTGCTTCCAGTTCCTCACTACCTTCACCTGCAGCGTCAGGAGGGCTTGAGCTGCACCGACCTTGCTGCAGGACTGGGGGTCTCAGTGCAGCACTGCACAGTGGAGCGTTGCTGTTAGTAATGGCAGTAGTTAGTAACGCCCAAATGTTTTATGTTGCTTAGGGTATTATTTTGCTGTTTATCCTGCATTAGGTTTCCATGTGTTTTCTGTAGTGAGGAATTTGTGGTACGCGTGTTTGTCTTATTGACATGCTTTTTTGATTTCAAACACCCCTATCCTGTTTTTCACTCCAGAGTTGACCTCTGTAGGCTCTCATAGCAGCAGAACCAGCAATAAATATTTAACCGGTGGATCACGAAATAATAATTTCATTTGAAAGAATAGCATCGTTTACAGGGAGTAAAATGCAGGGAAAAAATGCTCCTGCTGAGTTTTCTGTTCACTGTGTAACACCCTGTGTTTAATCTTGGTGTGTGTCACCTGCCACATTCAGCTCCTGTGCTGGAGAAAGTGCCCTTTCAAGGAAGAGGTTTTAGGTTAGTACCAGCATTGCCTGGCAGCCTGGGGTACCGGAACGTGGCACGGTGCAGACGTGCTCACAGATTTGTGAGTAGATCTCCTTCATCTTGTCAAAATGCAGCTGCACGTTGGTGAGGAGGCTGAGCCTGTGACTGTGATGGGGCAGAGTCTGGCACTGCAGGTGTGGTGAGACCCTCACTTCTTCCCAGCTCAGCACCTGGGGCTTGAACGAGGTCACCCATAATAGATGGAACGTGTCTTAATGTTTCTTCATGTCTGTGAATTCATAGACACTTCAATGCTAAGGTTTTCCATTAAATTTTTCTTTATTATATGTGTAGATAACACGTTGTTGTCATTCAGTATTTGCCTGCTGTTGTTTAGGTAGACTTACCTAGTCCCTAATTTTTTTTTTTTTTATTAAGTATTACCAAAAAAAATTAAGTTTGGAAAAACTTTGCTTCTCTCTGGTATTTCTCTCCTTCACGGCTTGTTTGCAGAGGAGGAGTTTGCAAAGGGCTTCTTTTCTTTTTCCCAGGTTTTTATCAGCCCCTTGGCAGGAATTTCTTAGCACCTGCAGAGTCTTTATGTCATCCACTTTCATAGCACCTCCCTGGGATGGTGGAGTGTTACGGGGCCCATCTTGCAAGTCCCTGGGAAGATATTTTTAGATCATTTTAGGCTGTGGTAAGCTGGAAGCTGAACTCTGCTATCCTAAAGCTCAGGCTGATGCATAAATCGCTGGCTTTTCCCTTACCCAAGACTTCTTAAGCTGTCATTTTTTATCTTCACAGAGGATTTTAGCTTTTCTGAGGCTAGGAACTGAAGAAAGAACTAAATGTCATTGAGTCTGACTAGAAACTTTTGTTTGTTTGTTTATTTGTGGGGTTTTGTTCTTGGTTGTTTTTTTCCCCTCAGATCTTTTCTTTTCAAATGTACTGGGGAAATATTTACATCAAATACAGAGCTGGAAAAACATAACTCAGTAGTCAGTCAGCATGTCCCAAGTCAGTATGCTAAACATCCAGCTTAACCAAAGCAAGTGACTAAGACTTGGGGATTTTTTAACCACTCAACGATTTCTTCCAAAAAGAAAGAAAATCCCACTTTCCTTGCTCAGGCAAAACTGCTGAAATCAGTGGAAGTGGTGCTAGCAGCAGAACAAGGGTAGCAAAAGGGAAGCAGGAAACATTAGCCCCCAGGACTGTAAAAACCCAAAAAGTAAGGCTCTTTTCTCCATAGTTACCTTCTCAGTGCAGCCTTGTGTTACATTGGATGAAACAGGAGAACTCTTGGGAGACAAGTGGCACCACAAAGAGGGGGGGGTGTTAAGCGAGGGCATTTATTTCTAAGTCATTTTGTAGCAAAATAAAATTTTGGCTGTATTTTAAAAAGAAATTTCACACACCCTTGAGCAAAGATCCAGCTCATACTCTTAATTTCTCACCAGCTTATCACTGAAAAATTTCATCACCGAAAGGGTTGTTAAGCACTGGAACAGGCTGCCCAGGGAGGTGGTGGAGTCACCAGCCCTGGAGGTATTGAAAAGACATGTAGATGAGGTGCTAAGGGATGTAGTTTAGCGGTGGGCTTGGCAGTGTTGGGCTAATGGTTGGGCTCAATGGTCTTAAAGATCTTTTCCCACCAAAACGATTCTATGATCCAAGTTGGTCAGGATTGACCTGTTTCTTTTGCCTGAACCACAGAGCTCTGTCACTGGGCGTAGAGATGGTGTGTGGCCTTGGGAATTAATTTGGGAACCTCAGGTTTTGAAAGGAGCTGGGCTTCAGTGTGCTGTTCTCAGCAAAAGTGCCTGCTTGCTGTCCCCGTGTCTCTCCTCCATCTCGCCTTTTCACATTCGTCAGGGTAGAGTGCATGAGAAGTAGTAGCATGATAGATCATGTAGGTGGTGGGTGGCAGCTCCCAGAAGATGATCCAGAAGCCAGAAGGTGCAGATGCTTATACATGTTGTCTTGGCACTCTAGGTGTCACGTTGGGCTTCCCATGCAAACGACTATGAGAGAAAAGGGTTTGATTTACTTTGATAGGAAAGGAACAAGAAGGCAATTAATGTATGGCTGCTGATCAGCTCTGGTCTGCAGCCAGGGACCTCCATCAGCAGGCTGCAAAGTCTTCCTAATTCTCTTCATCATAGTGGAGAATCTGCCCACATTTCAACTAGTGACAGCCAGTAGAAGGCTTTTCTTAAGACACGCTCCTAATCAATTGTTACGCTACTAAAGAAGTAAAAAATAATTTTTAAAAAAGGGCTTTTTTAACTTTACCTCTGGCTTCTGCACACTCCTGTGCTCTTATCAAGCCTTTTCCACATTCAGAAATGAAAAAGGCAAGAAGAGTTCAGGTTTTTTTGGTGGGGGAGCTGGGGAAGCTGTTACCTGTTCATAAGAACTTTTTCTTGTTGCAAGCCAGCTCCTGCAGAGGCGTTTAAAAGGAGGCTTTCTAGAAAAGCAGCGTGCTCCCAAAATGATAGGAATTACTGGTCTCCAGCAACTGATAGTTTCATGCTGATTTAATGAGCTGGAAGTTTTGGCACCCATTTTCACTGAAGATTAATTTGTGGTGGAAAATGAATCCTTCAACTGCCAGCAAGAATCCCAGGCCAGATCCTGAGGCGCTCTTTAATTGAGTGCATTGCACTATTAACTTGCAAAGAGCTTCATTTCAATAAGCAGGAACTGCTCAGAGCAGCAGGAGTTTCCTCTCTAAATAAAAGCTTAAATACGCTACAATTGCTTAAACCAGGACTCTGTCATGTTAGTGCTGCCGAAGGAAAGCTGGCCTTGATGAGATGATTTCCTGAGGTGCTTGTAACCCAACTGCTCCATTGGTGCAAAACTGAAGAGCTCTGGCAGCCCATTTTTCCCTGTAGGGACAGAACATCTTTGCACAGGGCTGGCAACGGGGATGGAGGTAAGTGAAGAATGCAAGCGTCATCCTAACAAGGCTGCAAGAAGAGCTCTTTGTTATCATTTAGCCCTTGGAAAGGCAGGCGAGGGTCAAGAGCGCTGGCTGTAATAAGTATCCATCCTAAAAATGCCAGGCTGGTCCCTTTTAGAGGTAGAGGGAAAGGCAGGTGTGTGGGTGCAGCCTCATTCTGATGTGTGCGTGGGAAGATTGCAGCCGAAGGGCAGAAGGCATTGCTGCTCAGTGCCTCTTCCCTTGAACGCGATCATTATCCAGGCAATGAATTCTGCCTTAAAAAAAAAAATAAAAAAATATTAATTACAGGGATCCGCTTTCTGTTAATGTAGGGGAAAGGAGGTTCTTTCTGAGAGATCCTATTAATTTGGACAACTAAACTATTAATTTTTTCCACTATAAAACCCATGCATGTATAACAAGGAAGGTGAAGTTATCTGATTTTCAAGGTGCTCGACTTGCAAAGAATAAGGCTCCGGAGGTGTGAACGTACTGTTCCAAACTCTGTTGTAACCCAGCTTTTTCCAAGAGCCATCCCAGCCGGAGCAGCAGCGGGGATTTGGTGCTCTTTTGCCCCACCAGCCCTGGGGTGCACCCTCGGCACAGGGCTTGCAAAGCTGCCCTTCTGGTTTTCTGCAGAGTAGGCGCTGGGACGAACCCGGCTGCAGGGAGGTCGTTTTGCAGAAGTTAAAGGGGTGTTACTCGTGGGCAAAGGGATTTCTTCTTCCAAACCGGCAAAATTGTGATTCTTATTCTGAGAGTGTTTTCCTGGTGACTCGGGATGATGGGTGGGCTGGGGAGGCGGGAGGGAAAGCACAAAAAAAGGATTCCTGTCTGCCCCAGAAAACAGGTTAACGCTAAAGCTGTGCACATCTGCACCTCTGTTCCTCAGGACATCATCCAAGGGTGCATCAGCCCCTCTGTGACTGTTACAGGAAAGAGGCACAAAGCTGTGATGATGTTGGTCCAGACTTGTGCAGAAGGGGGACTTGGGATGCAAGAACTTCCATCTAATCCGTGGGCACAACCTGAAAGCCCAGTGATGAAATAAAACACTTTGGGGAGGAGAAGGGATGAAATAAGTCACCGCCAGGCTTGAGTCCGAGTAGTGCACTCGGCCAACACAAATGTGGTGTTAGCTGTAAGCGGCAGGAGATGCACAAAGTTTTTAGGCTGCTGCAAACACCTCCTGTCTTTCTGGTTGCTGTCGCCTGTGGTGCCGATGCTCAGTGATTTGAATTCCATTAAAAACAAAATAAAACCAAACTAAAACACCACACAAACAAAAGCCCAACAAACTACAAAATAAACCAGACCAAACCCAAACAAAACCAACTAACCAACCAAAAAAACAACAACAACAACAAAAAAACCCCACAGGAGAAGAGATTCTTATTTCTCTTTTTGCCCATACACAGTCCCCTCCAATTGCCTTTAGATCAGATGAAGTTTTTTTAGGTGGTTTTTTGCCACCTGCCCACTTTGTTGCCCGAGTTTGAGATGCTGCCGCGTTTTCAGAGGTAACACCTGTCACTCACTAACCTTTTACATCTGCATCTTCGTCTTCTGGTTTCTAAAATAAGAAAAAAAAAACCAAAAAAAACCAAGTTTTGCTTCCCAGATACCAAGTTGCAGCTCAGGAAAGCAAGGGTACATCAGGGGAACAGCGGGTGAATCAAGCTTATTTTTGAGGAAAGCCATGCAAGGGAGTGGTGCTGCAGCTCTTGTTCCCTGGCAGCCCATTTAAGTATTTTCATTAATTAAATTGTCAGTAACAGCAGCAGCTTCAGGCTGTGAATTTTATTTTTTTGTGCTGTCTCTGGTGACTTTTGCACGTCGCTGAAAATCCCTTGGCAGGAAAGAATTTCTACAGCGGATGAGCGGCAGCGGTGCCATGCAGGATGTGACTGAGTTGAACGATATTCTTCCCCATTTTAGCATCTCTGTCATTATTTTGGGATGTATTTGGCCAAATACGACATCCAGACATTAATTTTAGCACAAGATAAAAATCTGTTCTTGAAGGCTCGGGCTGTCTGCTGCAGAAATTAATTGCAGCTAATGGCTTTTCACTCGTAACTCACATCAGCATTAAAAGACAGAAATAAATCATCGAGTGGCATTTGTAGGTTAATGATGTTGCTGGTCACTGGGGAAGCTTCGTGCAGATGGAGGGCCCCTGGTGACTTCAGAGGGAATTTGGACTGAGTTCGGGTGCTCTGCTGCAACATCAGCTATTTCCTTTAAGAAAACCAGGGTTTTTTTCTGTAACTCATCAATATTTTCTCATGCATTCCTTCCTATCACTACAGGCTGTACAAGTCAATACTTTTCAGGGCTGAAGGATGCTGAAAAATTGTACTTTTTTGAACTGGGTCAGCTGGTAAATTCATCTCACATCAGCTCCAGGCTGTGGGGTCAGTGAGGACCTAGTCAGGTTAATTCAGCAGCAAATACACTTTGATGTTCCAGGCAAACAAGCTGAACCAGTTGAATGAAATCGGTGTAACTTCTGGGGAGACCAGAAAGTTAAACTGATTTGAGGGAGTGTTTAATTGATTTAAGCACATTTGCACTCGCTGCCTGCTCAGGGTAATTCAAAGACATTTCAAACATGAACATTTCACCAAAAGACTTTTGCCTACCCGGAGATTTTGTGTTGCTGCTTTCTCTGTAGCAGTCTCTGAACCTGTGTCATGAAGTCGCTTGGCTGGTTACAGCTCAGGCTGTCTTGGCATTTGAATTTCCAAGCCCTTTTTTACCCCCTAACACACCAATTGAAGGACAGTAGAGCCAATATAGTTTGACTAAGTTTTCTCTATAATCCATTTTTCTTCCTTGCAGTGTAGAAATGGATAATTCTTTCTCAGATAATTATTTCCTACTGATGAGGAAAATACGGACACTGATTTTTAGAAGTGATCCTTCTCTTGGGTTAACTACATTCAGGTTATCTGATGTCTGTGTAAAGGGGATAGCTGGAAGATCCATTCCCCTAAAGGACAGGGCTGTGGTTTCAGGCTAGATGACTATCTATGGGGGGGTTACGGGTGAGCCTTACGTCGACACAGCATGATGGTGACCATCAGGGCGATGAGGAGCAGGAAGCAGGCGCCTGTCAGTGGAACCCAGATGAAGATGTCACAGACGATACTCAGCTCTTTCTCCGTGTTGGTCTCTGCAGGAATAGAGAAGAGGAAAGGTCCACCAGGTGCTCACAGCTGGTGTTACAGCCAGCTCTGGGAGAGCCAGGGGACCTGCCTGACATTCAGCGAGGCTGGCAGTGAAGCAGAGGGCTTCCCCTGGCCCACCAGCGATGGCCACACAGGTAGCATGGGCCTTTGGTAGTGCTGCTGCTGTCAGCATTTGTCTGGGGACTTGAGGGAGGACATGTAGCCAAAAGTTTTCTTCTGTTCCCTGCTGAGGCTAAAACCAGCACCAGCCCCCAAGTCTCTACCCTCCCTCCACCACTTCCCAGTGTGCCCAGGCATAAGACATGCTCGTGCTTTTTAAGTCATCCTTTTTCCTATGAGAGATGAAATACTGGAGTTTAATCCTTTCAACTCTGATAAAGCTCTAAGGATTTTCCCTCCTCCCCCCCCCCACAGAATGCCCACAGGGTCCCCCTCCATATCAGTGGACCAGAGCCCAGCTCTTCCCCTCTCCCTCCCTGCAGCTGGGCTACCTGGATCTGAGGTCTTCAGACAGGGGTCCTTTTTGGTGATGCCACTCTGGGTGGTGGGTGCCGGTGTGGTGGGTGCTGCTGTGGTGATGACTGTAAGTGAAAATAGATGAATACACCATATAGAGAAATGCAATACAATATCTCTCTCCTGCCCTTCTGCCCTCCCACCCCTGCCAGGGCACGGTTGCTCCTGTGGCCAGCACAGGGATCAGGTCCAGGGGGACCTCACAGAGTGTATTTTGGATAATGATTCCCCAAGGGAGGGTCACCTAAGACCTGATAAGGAGCTGTAGGCTCCTTATTTCTTGCTTTCTGCTACTATCCTCAGAAAGCTTGAGTACCCTGAGGTTGATAGGACTTTTGGGACCTACGTTAGGAGAGGAAGGAGGGTGTAGTAGTGGATTTTACTTTAGTCTTATCCCTTCAGAGCCACGAATGGGATGGAGAAGTGGGAATGGGGAGGTGGTGGTGGTTGTGCCTGAGCATCTTTGCCTTCAGACAGGAGTGGTGCTGTGAGATGACAAATAGAGAGCCTCTGGCAGGAGGACTGGTGAGTTGGTCACCAAATGCCTTGGGTAAGCAAGCAGTGAAAATGGGGTTTGTGGGAGAGGTGACTGATTAAGAAAGGCATGGGCAGGAGGTGCTGGGCATTTTGGCAGAGCTAGGTGAGGTTGGATGGAGGTATCGCTGACCTGGGAAGAAGGCAGGCTGGCCAGGGCTGAAGTACAGCACTTGGTTGCTGTTCATGAGGCAGAAATAGTTCCCCTCATCCTGCGGCTGGAAAGACTTCACTACCAAGTGGTAGAACCTGCCATCTTTCCTTGCCTCGAAGCGTGTGGATGTCTTCTGGTTCCCCTCGAAAGTGGTCTGGGACAGGAAAGAGATGAATACGATGAAGTGAAGGATCCCACTCTTGTCCTTGTGGATCCAGAATACGCCACTGTCCTCCCTGGGGGTCAGACACTCCAGCTCCAGCCGCTGTCCCAGCTGAGGGTGCGTAGTCCTGCTGTTACGAAACCTGGCCACCATCTTGTACTTTTGGCCATGGATCCCAGGGCAGCCTGTGGGAGAGAAATTGTCGGGGTGACTTGCAGGTTTTATTGGAGTCTTTGCTGGGATTGTGCGTGGAGGGTGCTCAGCAAACCTGGCTTTAAAGAGGGGTGCTGCCCTTCAGAAAAGCCTTTCAGCTGCTGTCTCAGGGGCATTACCCCTTCCCAGCTTATCCAAGTGAATCCCTAAAAACACTGACTGCTAAACCCCCTTTTTTTCCCCTTCCCCCTCCCCTCCAGAATCCCTTCTCCATCCAGGGTCCCTTCCTGGTGTGCATGATGCTGCAGCCACCCCCCTGGCTGCCCTACACTGGTAATGTCTCCTTTACCTCCGCTATTACCGAGCAAACCTCAAAGTCAGCCTTTTTCATGGAAACACAGAATGGTTTGGGTTGGAAGGGACCTTAACAATCATCTAGTTCCAACCACCCTGCCATGGCCAGGGACACCTCCCACTAGAGCAGGAATACGTTTGGTTTGTATTTCCCTTTAACTATTTAGCCCGATTTCTTGGATTCAGTGGAAGGGGTTTACTCGCCCCTCCCGGTGAAGGTGATGCACAACCCCACAGCCATACTCACAGACCCCCAGCGCGAGCAAAAGGAGCAGTGCAGGAGACCCGGCCATCTTCTCCTGGGCTTGGTGGTCCTCGGGGATGGTGCAGCAGAGTGGAGATGATCTTTCTCACTTGACTTTGGAGGCTGTGTCTCTCTTTGGAGAGGATGTGATGTCATCAGGACCCTCTTGTGTAAAGAGACGATGTTCAGCATCTGCAGAGAAATGAAAGTGGGGAAAAAAAGATTTCTGAAGAAATTCAGTTCTAACCTAGAATCTGGGCTCATGTATTGCTGTCATTTCTTAAGGGTACCTCAAGGATTTTGCCTCGATGACTTCCTGAGAGATTCAGACTGATGATGCTTGTGCCTGAGGTAGGATCAGCCACCGCAGCCTGCTGCCTCCCAGCCCAGCTTGGGGTTCACACCAGCTCCAGCTCTGCAGAACCCATGGACAAGGCCTCTGCTTTGGCTGCAGGCCTCAGCTTGCTTTTCCTGGCAGGGATTCTGCTGCTTCGGCTTGCGCGCGCGCTCAAGAGATGTCGTGTGGATGGCAGAGCACGCTGTATTCTATTACCCAGCGAGCAAGACACAGGTGTTTCATGGCATCTATCCATATGTATTCTTTAACGCCCAGCACTTGCCTTGCTGACACACAGCCAAGTTCTTCAGGTGCTCCATTGTTCTCGTGTGCAATTCTCCTTTGCAACTGCTCTGCAAAAGCCGCTATGTGCAAGGCAGGTGGTCTGTGATCTTAAACCCACCGAGAACACCCCATGCCCCAGGGGTATGCATTCTTTTCTTTTTTTTTTTTTTAAAAGAAAACATCTTGTGGTTTTTATTCTGTAACCACAGGGGCTTCCGCCCTTCCAAAAAATCCCCCTTGCGTTCTTCAACAGAGAGGGCCCTTGCTGCTGCCTCTAGGTGACCACTTGCACGTGGGTATGGGTGATGCTTCCTGGAGCTTTGCACATAAACCAGCAGCAGTTTCACCAGACTGCGAGGCGGTGGGTCAATGTACTATTTATTTCTTTGGTTGGCACCTCCTGCTTTTCCTGCTGTTAGTTTTTCTGTGCGAGTTGTTTTTCTGTTGCTCCTCTGCAAAGAAAAGCTGCCTTTTCGTGGGTGTGTCAGAAACCAGGTGCTGCTGACTTGATGCCATTGCTATTGTGCCTGCTTAGGGATGAGTTATGGAAAACGGTTTAGGAACTGGTTTCATTTCATTGGACATCAAAGCACGTTGGCGACTGAGGAAAGCTGCTGTTAGGCCTGCTGAGATGTGTGAAATTCATACTTTCCTGAGGCTGTGATACTTGTGATGTCTGCCTGAAATAGAGCAGATTTTGGCAAAATTAAGAGAAAATAGATTTCATCAGTTAAATAGCATTACAAGGATCTGGATCTCAAAATCCTGTCAAACAAGTGTGAACATCAGACTCGAGCTAAATGCTGCCTCTTAGCATTCCAGCCATCTCCAGATGAGACATCAAGTGATACTGCTTGGGTAGGCTCCTTCTGGTTTCAGTGGGCGGTTTGTTCTCCTTATATTAAGTAGAATTCATCCTCCCTTTATAATGGGATGAGCTGCTCTTGGGACACAGGCTGATGGAGGAACGTAGACAAGGAACTGAAATTACGGTCCTGCCTTAGATGACTCAAGCTTTCTGAGATGCTGAAGTGAGCTGGTTCCTGCCACCCATTGGGATTGGGTGTGTGTGCCCCCCTCTTCCACCACTATTAGGACTCAGATGCAGAAGATGGAATTTCAAAAACATTTCCAAAAGCACAACCTGAGACCAAAGTAGGAAAATTCCTGATTCCCATTTTTCAGTATGGTTCAAATGGAAGTGAACATGCTGGAAAATAAGGATGGATCAAATGTTTGTCAGGACTGCGTTCTCTTGCTCTGCTGTAGAGCACAGATGCTTAACTACAGCATGTAGTGCATGTCCTCAGTGATGTGATGGATGTGATGGGAGAACCCCTACGATTAAAGGATCATGGAGGAAGCACTATTGCCTTTCTTAGTAGGGACATCTTACTTCTCTCATGTCTTCTGATTAATGGTAAATTTTATTACGAATCAGTCTGGAGTACTGAACTGGAGCCCAGAGATTCTTCTCCTAGATCTAGGGGTGTCCTTGATCTTGGTCTTCACGTCTCATGGACTGAGCTGATTTCCATGCAAGGCCACCATTTCCTCTGTCATGTTCAGGCCCTATGTCACCAGTCACCATTCAGAGGTCCCCTTGTTCTCTTCATACTCTTATTTGCTGGAGCACTGTGTGACTCATCACAACACAAAAGATACCACCGGCCCCTGTCTCTTCTGAGGCTTGCCCATTGTACTGCATGAGGGTGACATTGAAGACTCCCAGGAAGCAGATACATGGGGAGCTATTCCTTTCTGCTGCCTGCAAGAAACTGCTAATGAATATCTCCTTTTAAGGCGAGACAAAAGCTTATTGTCTGTGGAGAGATACAGCTGCAAGCGGCTGGCTGTCATACATCTCTCTTCAGCAGGGACACACTTTGTTGGCCAGAGAGGGAACCATGGAAGTTTAGCTTCGTGTAGATGGAGATGTCTGTGTGTGATTAGATGAAACGGCCCCTTTCCTTTGCCTCCATCTCACGTCTCCTAAATAGTAAAGTAGCTGGGTCAGGGATAAGTTTTTTTCTGACTCCCATGTGTAGGTATCACTGAGCACAAAGTCATTTCTATTTCACACAGTAACAAATAAGAACGACTAAAACAGTCGCAATGGCAATTATTTGATTATGAAAAGCTCCAGACACAAGCAAGAGCTGCAGGAAAATCTCTAATTTAAAATCAACACTTGTAGAAAGAGATCAGTGTATGTGAGTTTTACACCAATGACCTACTCCCAAACTGGGAGGAGTAGGTGGTTATTCCAATTAATTAAGGAAGTTCTTTGACTTTAGCATGCTCTGGTTTGGCAGTTTGTCCTCTAGATGACATTTTGCAACAGACTTGTCATTGTTAGACTGAGGACCTCAGCCAAATTTGTGAAACACTAACATTAAGAACATGTTTTATTAGTAATTTCTCTTGTAGTGCCACAGTTATGATATGACTAAGGAAGGAGAAAAAACTCTGACAGCCAGTTACTTCTGCAGAACATCATATAAGAGATGTCAGGAGACCAGACAAGTTGGTTAGACAGTAGAAGGTAATTACATTTTTTTTTTTCTCCCAAACTGACCAATACATTTCATTTTATTCCTGGCTAAGGTGGCAGAGTTCTGATTGCTGGTGAACTCCAACCTAAGTTGCTTGTAACCAAAGTTTATCTTTATATACTAAGTCCAGCCTAGGTCTGTATTGAATTAATGTCAAACAGTTAAACACAGGGAGACAGGAGCAAGAAGAGAAGAGACAAAGTCATGTAGGGAGGAGATAGACTAACAAGGGTCCACCTTTTCTGAATGAGGCTTGGCAGGAGGTGAGTTTGGGATTGGTTTTGCTTGTGCTTGCTTACATCCATGTAACAGAGAAGACATGGGAAATGAGAGGAAACTTGGGGCATCACAGCTGGAGGAGATGCTGAGTTTCAGATACGATCTGGGGTCTCAGTGACTTTCATAGTGGTAAGAAACTCTTCAGCTTCTCGGTATCATCGGTAATACCAGACATCACAAGGACGTCTCGCAGTATTGCATGACTGGCAGCAAGAGCACGTCTCAGGACACAGGAGTTAGGCTGTGATGGTTGGTAGACACAAAAGGAGAATCAAAATGACTGTGCTCTATCAGGTCTGTTGTTCTGTTGCCCATGGGATCTCCTTGTAGTGCTTCAGAAAGGCTTCCCAGTGCTAAGTAGTGATGCAATGCTGCTGCTGATGAGCAGGTGTTGCAAGTGATGGGTGATGGCGACTCAAGGAGTGACACCGGGTTGTGTTTGCTTCAGCGTTGCTGCTTCTTCCTGTTGTCAATCTTTGAAGGATCTCTTTCATGAGGAGGAGTGGAAAGTTCTAATGGCGTTATCAAAATTTAGTCACAAATCACCAACCTTTTGTTTCAAATGGAGGGGAAAATAAATTTGTTGAGACCATAGCATACCACTTTTCCGGTGTGAAGTGAAGCTGTGGTTTATGAGCAACTTGCTGCTCCTCTTTCCATTGCAAAGCTGCAGCGCTGAAGGGATTGGTAGAACGTCAAGTGCAACTGTCACGCACCGGATTCTCATACACAGTCTTTCCACTGTACTGGTGTGTTTCCAGCTCAGCGACCAGTACTGCCCTCTCTTTGGGGTACTCTTGTGTAAACATCATATACCTTAAAGTACCATATGCAAACCACAAACACCCCTGTGCTCTCATCACTTCGTGGTGTAGACCTTTAACCTGATCACTGGGTTGAAAATCTCTGTAATCTCCATGCTTGCCGGTACCTCAGACCAGAGTTTGATAAAAGACCTGAGTGTGTTACAAGTTTTCCTTGCACAGTCTTCCTGTGCCTCCTCTCTTGATGCTGCAGAGCTTGTTTGTGCAGGCATTTGGTAAATCAACAATCCGTGATGGCATCTTTTGGGGACCGGTGACAATTTTCTCCACCAGTGGAGTTAACAGTGGACAGGTCGGTTTGGTGCACCTCCAATCTCCTAAATACCACAGAGATCTGGTCCAGGACTACAGAAAGACTTTCTGTTTTCTAACACTGAATATTGACTTTCCTTAAGAAAAGGAGAAGTATCGGTATGGCTCTAGTGTATGTTGGGGTTCTTTTTGCCTGAACAGCAGTTCCTGTAGTCTTTAATTGATGAACTGAGCTCCTTATCTCACTTCCAGTTCCCACAATCAAACTGCTGTTGAGTTTGAGGCACTGTTTGGTAGTTGATTTCCTACTTCAGACCCCTTCCTGCGTCTCATAGCCTTGCTACCATCCCCACAGCCCTGGGCGCTGTCTTCTCCTGTCTCCATCAACCCAGAGTCTTGTCATGTCTGGTATCCTTCCACAGTGACCTTCTTCCCTGAAGACCTTGGGCAGGACAGCCTGATGGAGATACCTCGTGGAGTTTCTGGGTCTGTCTGTACGGGGCAAGAGGACTTTCCCAGAGCAGGGTATTGCTGTGCATCTTTACTGATAACATCTTGGAAAAGGAACTTTAATTTCTGTAGTTGGTTACAGCTAGTGTAATAGAGGAAATCCTCTTTCTGATTATCCAGCCCTCCTGCTGACAGTGCTGGCAGCATGGAAACCCGTGGCTTGCTTGAGATTACTTCCTGCATCCATTTTTTGGTCCTATTAATAGTGTTTGACAGGCTTGTACAACTTGTTATTTCTTCCTAATTTTGCATTTAGTCAAAAAAACTAAACAACCCACGTCTCTTGCTGTAGAGCTAGACCTGTAAGATGCAACCTCAAGCCACAGTGCCTTGTTCAAAAGAGACAGAGGGCAGGAGAGATGACTGCATCAAGACACAGCAGCTGGTTTAATGCTCTCATCTTGTCAACAAAACAAGCCGAATTTGGCATTAAGAGTTTCACTTATAGCAGCCTGATCCCCACCATTGCTGTGAAGAGCAGTGTGGGGATTACTCTTTCCATATCTGTTCTCTGAGAGGTACCAGTCCCACCCTGTTTGTGGGTGTTGGGCTTGGTAGCCATAAAAACATGAATTGTTATTCATGTTTAAAACATATCCTGTAGACTGTATTTTTATGCACATTAATTTACTTGCATTTATTTACTGTAGATATAGAATTGCAGAAGGATCTTTCAGAGGCTGGGCAACACAGGGGCAGGTAAAACTTGGGGTAGGTGAAAGAGAAGTGAAGCGCGCAAGGAAAACCAGTCCTTTGCTATAAAATACGGAGCCAAACGTTGCCATTCACGGGTGGAAATTCGGGTTAAAACAGGTACTACCATGGAACCATCAATTCAGCGCCCAGCAGGAAAAGCAAATCAGATGGTAGCAGGTAGGAAAGGAATTGGGTACAACAGAGAGAACACAGCTGTGTCATTGCATGGTCCAATGGTCCAATCCATGATCAATGCTTGGTCCAATACATTGTAAAAATCCTTGAACGCTGTATGTTGGTCTCACCCTCTCAGCTCAAAGAGGGGTCTCAGAAAAGAAGTAGTAGGAGCAGAAGAGATCCAGAGAAGGGCAAAATGAAGGAGCAGAGGTCTGAGATGGGTTTTGTGTAGGCAGGCCAGGACTCTTTATCCTGAAAACACGATTTAAGTGGATATACACTAAAGGTCTCCAGATCCGTGAATGGCTGGGAAGGAGTGGAGAGGGACTGATTATTCACTGCCTTTTCCAGTACAGAAAGTAAAGGGCAGCAGGTGGAGCTGCTGTTGGTGAGGCTGAAAGCAAATGAAATTATCCTTCATGCACAGGTGTCCCAGCCAAAGGACACCAAGCCTGAACAAATGCTTGGAAGAGCGGTCCGTTGTGGGTTGCTCAACAGATAGCAACAGGCTCAGGAAATCTTGATAGGTAAAAATAGTCTGAATATAAGGGAAATTGTCATATATAATTGTCTTATCCTTATCATTCCTTAGCCATCTGCTCGTAGCCAGTGTTGGAGACAGAACAGTCATCTGGATGGACCTTTGCTCTGAACCAAACTAATCATTTTTATATTCTTTTCTGTGAGATCTGATTACAATGCGTCATTTTAAGGAAGCCATTTGTTACAAAACTCCACATCCACTTCCTCTGAAACACTATTAACTTTCCAATTATCTCATTCTTCAATGCAGAACACTTAAATCTTCCTTAGCTGTTGGCCCTGCACAAGGACATTTATCCCAAGAGCAGATCCTGCACTTCTCCATAGCTCTCCCAACATCTTTGTCCTCTGCACCACAGGTAGTGGGAGAAAAGGTCAGGGTCCAATTCTCTCATGTAGTTACCATTGCACAGAGAAAGAAACTGTTCTCTGGGTGTGTGTACACCCAGGGTATGGGAGATACAGACACATGAACTGCCTCTGATTTTCCAGCCTGTGTCTCCAGTTTTGTGAGATGGAAGGTGTTGTGTTGGAGATGGTTTGAGCTACGTGTGGCTCCAGCCTTTCAGGGCAGCAGCAGCCAGCACTGCGGGCTCTGTGTCCGTGTCTCTGTCTGCTCATGGTGGTACAAGACTCTTTCCACAGCTCCTTGGGCCCCTCCCTGGCTTGCTTTTGCAGTCGTGAACAGCACAGAGAAGTGAGAAGGGGCTGTATCACCAGCTCCTTCATGGTGTCCCCCCCCTGTAAATGACACCACTGAGGGTGCTGTGACCATCTTTGGTGCATTGCAGACCTTCATCCTTCCAGCAGGGACCACTGGAGCCATTCTGCAGTTACCTGGGATCTCGAGCAGACACCTTTGGTGCTTGGAGAGGGCAGAGAAGGAAGGTGAGTTTTTCCTTTATTTTACAGTCCAGGCCACCCTGGATGCCTCTTGGAAGAGCAACAAGGGCCAGAAAAGATGTTTGACCCTGGTCAACTAGCTCAGTTTGTGTCCCAGCTTTGGGGAGATGAGGAAGGACCCAGGTTTGGGGACCAGGAGAATTTGGATGGCGGCAGCTGCCTTCCCCTGGCATCTCCCTAAGCATGGCAGCTCAGGCTCTGCACAGTGGGATGTGATCTATGTTTCTAAATTATATCACCATTGTCCTGGCTATGGTGGCGATGGGTGAGTCAGATTAAAATGAAACGATGTCAGGAAAGACATGTATTTTAGTAATGGCTGTTCCACTGCTGCTCTGACTCGTTTCCTCCTGCGTCGAGGTGACTTGAGACTTATATTTTAATAACAACAGCTTGGAACTCAGGGCAGGAATAAACAATCCCAACCTCCGAGAATATTTTGCCTCAATTTTTGTTTAAGAGGCTGATAGGAAGTATCCCATCTTGAATTTTGCATTTGAGGCTGATGTGAAGGTACAGTGCTTTGAAGCATTGTCAGCACAGCTCAGCACCTCTCCTTGAGACACCAGCCAGTGAATTTACCTCATGCTCATACCAGACAACAACTGTACATTGAGCTTTGCTGAGGATTGGCAGCGGTTCTGCCTGTCACCCTGCCTGCAGGGTCCCCAGCAGCCCAGCATCTCCTCCCACGGTGGCACCTGAAGAGATGCCAGATGTGAGGAGACTCAGTTGTGGTTTCTGCCATGGGCCACGCTGCAATGTGGAACAGTAGTGTGCACAAAACTCCTCCAAGGACGCTCTGCCTGTCCCCAGAGGCAGCTGCCCAGCACGAAGGTTTTTGTGCTGCTTTGCATGCTGCCTGCATGGCCTAGAGCCCCCACCCTGGGAGGGAGCAACAGGAAACGTGTTGGGTGAGATCACACACGTAGCTCTGGAGACAGACATGTCTCCTAAGCCACAACCCGCCCTCCTTGCCCAACCTTGTGGGGAGGGAGGTTGGTTGCACTCCATATTTTGGTGCCCAACCTCCTGGCTGGATGTTTTAACCACAAGCAGAGAAGAAGAGCAGAAAAAGCAACACAGCTTGTGCCTTGGGCAGGGTAAGACCTGTTCTGTCATGATTGCTGGGTGGAGGAAGGGGTGGCACAGGACATGGGACTGACCACAGCAAGCTGGGTGCCAATGGTTGGCACCAGCTTGTGGGTTCATCGCTTTGTTTGGGAGGCATCCATTGCTCCCCATACTCTACACAGGAAAATCAGGCATTTTTTTGGTGTTCCCCAGCAAAGCTCAAGCCCTTGAAAAACTCAGTGTTACAAAACTTCACCTGCAGACACCCACGATTTCTGCAGGATCTGGTTTTCTGCTGCATGATGCACAGGATCTGCCCAGTTTACCTAAGACAAAATCTAGCCTTTATTGTCTGACCCAAAACCAGTCAAGGAGACAAGCTGATGGACAATTGTGCCAGTCTGGCTGCCTGAAGGCTCCTGATGCCTCCAAGGAGCTTTGTGGAGAGGATGGAGAAGGCTTTGCCCTTTGGGCAGGTTTCCTTATCATGTTAACTGCCAGTTGCTTTCTGCTTGTGTCTTGTCCGAGGGATCTTGGGGTTTTTATGTTAAATGAACTAAAGAAGTTGGTTTCATGAGATCCCCATCACAACAGCACAGAGCTGTGTTGTACCTGGCAGAGAAAAAATAATGTGCTGATGTCACTCCTGGTTTGGGGCTTTTTTCCCATCTTTTTAAAAATTTATTAACTAGATCAGAAAGTGCAAATAGTAATACTGATATTCCCCTGCATAACAGCATGATGCAGCACCCCTCACACACTTGTGTGTCTTAAAGGCTAATTGAGAAGCTGATCTTAGCAGGAAAAAAAAAAATGGCCAGGGAAGAAATATTAAACATCCTGCCCTGCTGCAAATATCTGAAGCATGGGGAGAGTTTTGTGTCATGTGAGAGAACCACTGGTGTAGAAACTCAGAGCGATCTTTCCCATAGCAGGGAAGCAAAATACGTGGCTTGTAGGGGTTTATTTTTAACTTGGTGTGATAGGTGTTGCAGTTGAATGAATGCTGGAAAGACAAATATTTGTATCTGATCCTGCAGAAGTTGAAGCTCTCACCCTGAGTGCAGGCAATATAGATATATCAATGTACACGACTACTGGTTATTCCAGCACATAATGTGTAATTTAATAGCAAGAAAAGATATGAAATAAAAACGAGAATCATATTGAAGAAGCTATTTCTGGTTTATATAAGCCAGAAAATTAATATGTTACTATTTCTGGTTTATTGAATAAAATGCAATCAAGTCCAGGGAAATAGAGGCTGGAGGTAGATTTTTGTTCCCTGGTGGTTTTTTTAACATATATATCAGTCTATATGACTGCCAATGTGTATAGAATAACATATATATAGCTATATATAATCTGGAACACATAATAACAAACAAAATAATAACTAATACCGATAAACTGTTTATATATCTAGAAATAGATTTCTATTTAACTGTATATATATTTCATATAGTTAACTGTACCATATAATATACCTTATAATAAAACTATTTATAATAGTACATAGAAAACTGACAATATAAGTGGCTGTCAATACACATGCTACAGTATTTCTGTATTTAAACGCTGGGGAAGTGAATCAGCCGTGCCCCTGCTCAGGCACGTGTTGGGCTGTGTCTGTGCATGAGCGGGGTTTGGGAGAAACAAGTTAAAGTTGGGAATTTTTTATTTTATTTTATTTTATTTTTTTCAGCTTCTGAGGTGTGCAAACCAGGCAGTGGTAGAAAAAGACATTTAGAAATTCCCATTTAACAAGGTTGATCTGGATGCTTGAAGTCCTGCTGTGAATCCTTTTTTCCCTGCCAGGAAGAGATATTTAATAAGCAGCTACCGTGCACGGAGCCGTTCTGGCCAAGGATCAGTCGGAAGGAATTCAAACATCCCCCACAGCTCCGTGTATCTCCTTTCCTTTTTGCACGGATTTCAGGTTTAATCATTTAACAGAGATGTTACTCATCCTTTCTCTGTTAACGTGCCCAACTCAGCTGTGTTTATGACTCTGCAAAATCAATTTTTTTAATGTGATTAATAGCTATAAAATCAAAGATAACGTCTGCTCTCGTGTCACTAGCTTGCTTTCAGTTTGACGTTTTCTGCTGTGCCTAATTTGGTTTACTTGTTTGTGTTATAAAAACACAGACCATCCACATGAAAATGACTGGGCAGCTTAAAATGATAAAGAAAAATTAAGCACTGTCAATATATGATCAGCAACTGAGATGCTCTGGAAAGACTGGCAGGTTTTTTTTTTAATCCACTTACAGAAGTTTTACAGACAACAGGAAGACTATTTACTGCAGTGCTGAAATACCTGTGTTCCTGCTCTGGTCTCTCTCCTTTCAATATTTTAATGCTTTCAAGACATGCATGCACTGTATATTGAAAGAATAGCTGTAGTCTTTTGTTTATAGTATAGCATAGATAGTCTGTACATTCTATATTCTATATAGAACATGTTTTATGTTCTATATAGAATATAGATATGCACATATTGTAAATATAGACTATAAAACAATAACAACAACAGTGGATTATTGCAACATGTAATTTTGGACCTCTTTTACAATTCCCTGTCCGATGATTTGCAGAGGGGCACAACTCAGGTAACGCTTTGTACTTAAACCCACAGTTCTGCAAAAAACTCCTTGTCATATTTTGACTTCAAACAATTTTTTTTGGTGGTGTCACCTTTTAAGCTGGCGGTTTTTATTTGCTCCTGACATGAGGGTTTGGGGTTATATATAAAATCCCATTATTTTCCCTTCTAGGTGTGGATGTTCCTTGCTGCAGGGAGGAGGGTGACAGTGGGAGACAGGAGAAGGCTGGTCCATCCTCAGAGGGAAACAAGGAATAAATCAGGGAGTCTCATCTGCCAGGACATCGTGGGTGGAGTGACATTGTGACAGGCGATGCTCTACCCACATCTCTCCCTCCATGGATCTGGGCACCACACCATTAGCAGAGATGCACAGAAGTATTTTCCCACTAGTATTCATGATGGAAAAATTGCTTTTCCCCCACGTGCCATAACCCATTGTCCATGACCCTTGGCTGGTCTGGCCATCGTGCTCTCAGCATGGTGACGAGGTAGGAAAAAAACCCAAAGAAGCTGCAGCTCTCAGGGGACCGGGCTAATTTTCTCAGACATAAAAGCATCTTTTCATTAGTGTTTCTGTTTCTTACTTATGCACTCTCTGGGAAAAAAAAAGTCAATAAAAAGGGAGGTGATTTTTTTTTTTTTCCACCAGCTCTCACAGTTGTGAAACCTGTTGCTAAAGTCTCTACTCTCTTAAAACACCCTATTGATGATTATAGGAATTTATTCTTTTTTCACCATTTCCATGTGTGAACTGCCCCAAACCGTGTTTCATCAGGACAGGTAGGATCCGTGACTGTTGCTGTTCCCTCCTGTGTTCACTGCACACAGCTGATGTGGAGTTTGGGTTGTTTTTTTGGATGTTACTGTTATTCACCTGCGGGCAGAAAGCCAAGGGGTAAATCCTCATCCTTCGAACGGGTGTTGTTGGAGTTGGGATAATTTGGTGGCTAAAGTCTCAAGATGATGCCATCCCAGGGGGGGTTTCAGCAAGGATCAGACACCATGGGGCTGGTGGGTGGAGGAGCAGACCAGGCAGGGTTATTCCTGAGGCTGCTCACCTTCCCATGGGAGAAGAGGACTGGGCTCTCGCAGCCTGGGCTCTGCGCTGGCTGCTTGGCCATGGGAGGCCATCTCCTGTGCTGGCCAAGAGGTGGGAGAGGTGAAGCAGGGATGGACATTAAGGTCAGGATGCCTCAAGCATAGGAAATGGAGCTAGGATTTCCAAAGCAGCTGCAGGCAGAGGGAAAATCCCTGGCTTTGAAAGAATAAACCTTTGCCCAGGGGAAGTTTCGGGGGAGTGTCCTGTAAAAATGTATATAATAAAAAAGAATCTGCTTCTGGGCCAAAGATCTGCACTCTGAGTCCTGCAGGGTAGAAAAATGGTGGGCTTCATAAATTTGAGCTTTCCCAGAGGCTAAAATATGCTGCTGGTTTGATGTGTCAGAAGCAGAGATGCTTGAGCACCCAACCCTGCAGCATCCCTGGAAGGATGAGGTCTGGGGTTGGTGTCCCTGGCCACCATCCGCGGTCTGAGAGCCTGGGTGAGCATTGCAGTGTGAGAAAGCTGGCTCAGCACGGTCCCCTGCAGGCTTCATTACCGCATCATTTAGGGGAAACATGCATTGCAAGGAGCTCCCACGGCCAGGGTTGAGACACAGTCCTCTGGAAAAATCTATATTAAAGTGGAGCGGAGCAGCTCCCTGCAGCTGGGAGGGGAGGGAGGGTAAGGCCAGAGGGATCCTGCTGGGCTTTACATCTGCACAAGCTCTTCCCACACCTGCATTTGCCCCAGCCCTGGGACTCTGAAGCCACATCAGCCCTTGGCTTGCGGGCAGCTGTAAGAACACACATCGTGTGAGGACAGGAGATCCCCACTGCTTCCCCAGCAGTACAAATAGCTGCTGGCTTTGTCACCTGTGCTGGGGACAGGAGGCGTCTGGGCCACCATCCCCGGGTGATACAGCCTTGCACTGGTGCCCACGTCAGCAGAAATGTGGGGCTGGGAGTGCACCTAAGAGCCAGCACCCACTGCCTGGGCTCAGCGAGACTCCCAGTTTCCACCCCCATGTCAGCTTTGCAGCTCTGGGCAGTGGCTGAGCCTCCTTAACATCCCTGAGGAGACCTACCCTGCTTCTGGCACTGCTCAGGGCTCAGCACCCACAGACATCACTCGGGGCTCAGCACCCACAGACATCACTCAGGGCTCAGCACCCACAGGTATTGTTCAGGGTGCAGCACCCACAGACATCTCTCAGGGCTCAGCACACATGGGCATTGCTCAGGGCTCAGCACCCACAGACATCACTCAGGGCTCAGCACCCACAGACATCTCTCAGGGCTCAACACACATGGATATTGTTCAGGGCTCAACACCCACAGGTACAACTCGGGGCTCAGCACCCATGGCTATCAGCTGGGGCTCAGCACATGTGGGTATTGCTCAGGGCTCAGCACCCATGGCTATCAGCTGGGGCTCAGGACACACAGGCATGTTGGCTGGGGGCTCAGCACAGCCTAGCACTGCTCTGGTCTCAGCACACAGCTCTCAGGCCAGTTCTCACCAGCTGCCTGTGCTGCTGGGCTCGGGGCCAGCCGCTGCTCTCAGAGGTGGTGATGACCTTCAGGCTGTGTCAGGTGGTTGGCCTTGGGTACATCGCTTTGTCTGGCTTCCTTCTCCCACTCTCGGCTGTCTGCAATCTCCCGCGGGAGACGATGCCCTCCTAGCCCTGCTCCCCCCGGAGCTGTTCCTCTGCTCCAACGCTTGCTGGGGCAGAGGCCGTAGGTCCTTGCTGCCCATGCAGCCACCTCCTGCCCTGAGCAGCCAGCAGAGCAATAGTCACTGCTCCTCACCAACCTGCCTGTGCGGGGCCTTTACCAGCAGTGCAGTGACCCTTCCCTGCTGGCTGCTCCTGGGGTGCTCGTCAGCAAAATCTCCTGCACCAGCGTTAGTGGGGGCAAACCAAAAGCACCCATCTGCTGTCCCATGGGCGAACAGCACGGAGACACAAGAAGTTCTCAGAGCATCTTTCTGGCCCATCTGAATCCCCATCCCCTCGGTACACCAGCACCGAAGCCCCTGGTGCAGAGCCAGCCCCAGTGTTCACCCTGCTCAGTGTCCTTTGGGAAGTGCTCAGCACGCTGCAGGATCTGGCCGGGTCCTTTTGCCAACTGTTGTGTCAAGGAAAAACATTAAAATTGTGTTCCATCTGGCAAGAAATACTTGTCTTGAAGTGCAAGCCCACGTCTGCCACCTGCAATGTCCTTCCTGGGTCGCATCCAGGCAGGGCTCAGCGCTGTGTGGGGAGGGTCCATACCTTCTCCCTGCTTGCCCGAGGCGGGGGGAGCCGGTGGGATTTACTGCCTGTGGATGCGAAGCCACAGCCTCCGCCGCAGCCCTGGGGAGAAATCAATGGTGTCTGTCAGCCCCGGGACCTCCTCCTAGCTCCCCATCCCTTTCCTGGGCTGTCCTGGGGCCTGACACCCCTCACCATGCCCCAGTGCTGGCAGGATGCTTACGGTGGAGGCGGTGGGCAGTGGGGACCAGGCTCAGCAGGAGAACAAGGATGACAGCGACCAGTGGGACCCAAACCAGGGGGCTGCAGGTGCCTGGGGAACAGAAGAGGACGTGGTGTGGAGCTGCGCACCTCCCCCTCCACACTTCCCCCCCCCCCCCCAGTTCAGCACCCAGCACTATCCTGCCCCAGGCAGCTTTGGGGGATGGAGTGTTGGATGGGAAAAGGAGAAAAGCAAGGCAAGTCCTCATATAAGGAGTGGAGAAGACAATCATCACCTTGGGGTATCCCTTGGAGGATGCATTACACATGAAGACCTTTCAGGGAACTTAGCTATGAGTCACAACAACTTAAACTGAAATACATTCTTGCCCCAAAACCCTTGTATATCCCAGGGAACTGCTTCTAAAGGCTGATGTTAGCTCCATTCAGAGCGGTGGGTCTGGGTAGACCTGGATGCCCACCTCAGCAGGGTCATGTTGTGGTTGCCCCCACCCCAGGATAAACTCCAGCTGGATCCTAGGGACTCACAGGGACTCAGCAAACCTCTTTTGCAAGGCAGCCCGAGATGACCTGGTACCTTACCTTTCTTGTCATCAGCTCTGCTTTTGGTTATGCACTGCTTAGGTTTTTTTTTGGAGAGCGGTGCCTGAGTGGTCTTCAGAGGCACAGGTAAAACATCAACTGGTGGATAAAGAAGAGAAGAGGATGGTCAGTATGGCACCAAGTGCATATTCATGCACATCTCAAACAACAGGCAAGAGGGGCTGGAAATTTCGGCTTTTAAAACTTTTTAAAAGCAACCCCTGCAAAGGGCTGGGCTATCTGGAGGGGCCAGGAGCGTGACCTGAACCTCTCAGTGGCTGCAGAGGTTACGAAGAGCTTGTAAAGGCCTTAACACCGGGCAAACAAGGGCAGAAGGTGAAGGCAGAGAAAAAGGAAACTTCCTCAAGCTACATTTGCTGGCAGGCACTGTTCTCGTCATCATTGCACAAAATCAGGGGCAGTGGGAGATTTCAGTAGCAGTGGGAGGTTTTATGTGATCCCTGGATCTTTTCCATATTCAGATTGCTGCAATCCTTGCTCAGAATTGGATAATTTTTTTATTTTTTTTATTTTTTTTCTTCTGATAAAGTGAGGGCAGGATTTATTACAGTGTATCTGAAATACAATGGAGCACGTTCATCTCTGTAAAGCTGGTCAGAAAAATATCCCAGTAATGTCATTAAATATCCCAGTAAAGTCATTAAATAGCTGTGCATCTGACCACACAAACTCCATTTATTCAAAATTTTGAATCATTCAAAACTTTTTTTTTTCTGCTTCTATCGGGGACTGAAATTCCTACAGAAAGCACCATTCTTTCACGTGAAACGATGAGACATGAGGTGTATCTGGACAACTTCTCCCTTACAAAGACAATTTGTTTTCTCATGTGTGCTGAAGGAAAAAACCCAAAATATTCAGTGAAGTCTGAGTCCCGCCAGAGCACCTGCTGGTGTTTAATTTTAAATTGAAATGTCCTTGATCATACTTAATTCCAACCCTGTTTTTCATGTTTCGCTTTGCACATAGATATGTGCCCAGTTGATAAAAACCAGTTCTCCTTTATCTTAAACAAGCTTTTCTTTGAGCCAGCAAGAATCCAAAAGGGATTTCTCAGCCAGCTCAAGGTGCAAGGCATATCTGCAAAAAAACCCCCAGAAAGGCAGGGACACTGCAGCTGCTTTAGAGCCAGCAACTGTAGCTGCTTCTTGGTTAAATAAGTTATTTGTCTCCCCAAAAGCCTGCAAAGAAAGGGCTGACTCTGACTTCAAACACACTGGTTTTTCCACATCACCTCCTGCTCTATGGCCAAGGGGAAAATGAGTTGAAAAGAGCTGCTGTATGACCCGGGGTCTGTAAAGCATCACTGCCCCAGTGCCACCCACACATAGCTCTGATTACTGGTTGGAGCTCCCCAGTGATGGTGGGTTGTGAGCTTTGAGGAATAAATCCCATTTCAATCCTTTATGTGAAGGACAGGCTTGAAACCTGCAGTCAGACCCACCCCAGAGACATGAGGGGTGATGTCCTCTGGCCACGGTGCTGCTCTTGTCCTTGGAGGAAGGGTGAGAACCAGGGCATGGAAAAGCCCAGGAGGGCAGGGCACACATCCAGCCTCTCATCTGAAGTTGCACAGGGGATGAGAAGAAGCACAGGGCATGGCATTACCAGGAGCTAGGGATTTTCCCAGGGAAATCCTAAAACACCAGAACCAACACAGTGCTCAAGACACGACCGCAGCAGAACAACTGGTGTTGCCAAAAGGACTATCACATGCAGCTGACATAATATTTAGCTTTTTTTCTGTATTTGCTGACTTATCTGGTCTCATAGGTCTCTTCAAAAAAATCCCAGAGCCCCAGCCTTGCATCTCAAAATTGAGAAGGGTCTACCAACAGCATCACCCCTTACCCAGGGAACCTCATCACAGCCTACTGGTGACACATTATGGAGCCCCAGGGATGAACCTTACCCACACTGAGCCATGTCCCACTGCCCAGGAAGAGCTGGAAGGACTGGGAGATGGAGCAGTAATAGGTGCCGTTGTCCGTGGCGTGGAGGTTGCTGATGTACAGGCTGTAGGAGGTTTGGGAGCTCGCCCCATGGACACTAAATTTGTCCTGGCTGATGTTTGCGCCGTACGTGGATTTGCCAAATGTGTTGGCAAATACCAAGAACTCAAAATTTTGTCTCTCCTGGTTCCAGCGGTACCAGTACACCCCACCATGGTCATTCATCAGGTTACAAAGGATTTCTGCTTTATTGTTAGTTTGGGCTAAAATATGCTCTGGAGTCTGGGACAAAAGTAGAGTTGTACAGAAGCCTAAGAAAAAAGAGACAGGAATACCTTGTTATTATCTATGTAATTTTTCTTGATGTTAAGTACAAATTATCTTTGTTGGCTTAATAAGATCAAGTAGTCACAGACCGGGGGATCACACAATCAAGAAACAGGAGCATCTTTATCAGGATGCCCCCATATTCCCTCCCTCAGAGGCCTTTTTGGGTTCCCCAGCTATTTTTTGGTCAAGACTAATTATACAGGCAACGTTTGCCCCATAAACATTAATCTAGGGAGGAGGCTCAGTGTCAGGGAGAGGGATGGGGGGATGATTTTGAGGGTGTCCTCGGGGGTCTCTGTGCAGGGAAGGTCACCCCTGACTGCTCCTGTGGATAGCCCTCTCTTGCCCTCCTTTTGTCTCTCATTTTTTGGAAAGGCTTCACCTCTCTTTTGACAGATTTTTTTGAGGCACTGAACTTATCTGCCAGATTTTTGTTCTAATAGATGCAACACCGATGAACTTCATCTCAGGTGCAGAAAAAGACCAAAAAAAACCCCCATGCAAAATGTCTCAAAATGAGCCACTTTGATATCAGTTTTCAGATGACATTATTTTCATATGAAATTCAAGACCTGGGGAATGAGAGGGAGCGAGGGGTAGCGGTGGGGATGAAACCTTTGGTTTCACATCACATTGCTGTGTTTGGGCTTTGCAGCTTTTGTGGAAATTATCTGGGTCGTGTTTGTCCCGGGCAGATGTGAGTGGTGTGCGTGTGTGAGCGAGGATGTGTCCTTGTGAACAGGATAACAGGTAACTTGTGATCCTGGCTGTTCAGCAAACAGTTCTACACAGCTGCAGATACTCCAAGACTGAGCAAAAAACCAGTCTTCTGAAGATAAGATTTCTCTTGCTTCCCCTGTCTGTTTCCCAGACATATTTTAAAGCTGTGCAAAAAACTCAACAGAACACAGGGTTTTTTTGCCTTTTTTTGCCTTAAAATTTCCCTATTCCTTCAAAATTCCAAAGCTGCTTACAGTAGTTGCTGCGAACAGCCTCGTGCAGCCCTGAAAACTCACTGGTGTGGGAATGGGTTTGCATGGCCACGAGAACAGCTGAAGCCATCCCCGTGGCCCATGGCCTTGCTGTCCCTCGTGGTGCCCCTCATTTCATACTCAGAAATAATGTTGCAATGCCGAAATCCAGGCGTTGCACAGCAGCTGCAGCATTTCACCCCATCCTCTGGTGTTGCAACAAGATCAATGTCTCCTTATTAAAACCACCATTTTCAGGTTTTGGAGCACGAGCCTCCCAAACTTTGCTCTGACCAACAACTGTGTGGTTTCTTTAGGGAATGAAAGGTGTGTGGCCATGGGGCATGGTGGCTTCAGGGTCTCCTTGGCTACCCTGAGGTCTAGCTCTGCTGGGCATGGGAAACTTAACCCCCCCATTGAATAGCTTTTGATGAAGCTGCGGGAGAGATTGTGGGACAAATCAGAAGGGATCCTGGAAAACCCTCAGCTCAGCTCTCAGCCAGTGGTCGAGCTCCCATGGGGTGAGCTGGGACAGAGCCAGAGCAGAAGACCTAATCCTCTGCCGTACCTTCATCCCCCCAGTTGTCCCTGTTTCCTCTCCTGGTATATGTTTTTTACAGGGGGCTACAGCAAATCGGGGTGTGATGGTTTATTTCCACACGCTTGTCCAGACCAGCCTGCGACAGCTCAAAAATGGTCCCTTTTCCCTTTGCATGTGCAGAACAAACTCTAATTTACTGGGATTTTCTCAGCAGGGACGTCACTTTATAGGGATGGATCTATAGGATATTATTACCTGTAGATAGGTGTTGATAAAGAGCCTCAGGCTGTTTGCTGCTGGATCAGCCGTGTTATGCCTTGGCTGGATGACCATCACACGATGCAAGCAAAACCACCCTGCAGTCCCAACAGCCTCTTGCAAGGACACTGGGCAGCTGTGAACTTGGGTTGGGCAACATCTTGGGTGATCAGCTTGAGCCACCACCCTAATATATAAATTTAATGGGTGTTCCAAGCTCTCAACACTTTCCACCTAAGAACCGATGGCATTTTTTGTCCCATAAAGCGTAATCCTCCCACTTTGCCCCAACAGTGACTGCCTATATTTGGCCCAGACCTTCTGTAACCTGCCTGCAATGAGAAGAAGGCAGCACAGTTTCATAACACACCAATCCCAGCTGTGGCCCTTGGGAAACACTCAGCCCTTGGGAAAATTTAGAAAAAAATTCACTGGGATGTTCATCATCTTCACGTTACACAGGCAGCGCGGGTGGGTGTTACTTTAACTTCTCCATTAGCACGGTCCTAACAAACTCTGCGGTGTCTATACGTTATATATTGGACTATAAATTAGAATAGAATAGAATAGAATAGAATAGAATAGGACTGTTTCAGTTGGAAGTGACCTACAATGCTTGTCTAGTCCAACTGCCTGACCACTTCAGGGCTGACCAAAAGCTAAAGCATTTTATTAATGGCGTTGTCCAAAATTATGTGGTGGTAGCTAATTACAGCATTTAGATCTATACTATGCCTGTATATTTAAACTTCTATCATCCAGATGCTGTGCAACACCTTCCCACATGCTGGAGCAGGGCGGAAGAGAAGCTCCAGCATGACTTTAGGTGCCCTCAACTCTTAAGAGACTTGTCCCTCTTACCTGGGATCTGGAGGCAGATGCAGAGATGGAGCCACGGCCGGGACATGGCAGTGGAGTTGATGGCAGAGGGGTTTTGTGCCAGCTCCCCGTTTCCACACACGGTGACCTCTTGGTGGTAGGGCTGGCTTCACCTCAGGAGGTTCTTCCCCGTCTCGGTGCAGATGTCTCTCTAACAGCTGCCAAAGAGCATCTGCTGTGGCAGCGCCTGGAGTGTCAGCCCAGCAGCTTCTTCTGTGCTGAGCCCCCAGACCAGGCGTGCATCAGGGCAGCGGCCCCACGCACTTCTCTCAATGAATGAGACCCCCCTGAAATCCCCTTTAGGAAGAAGAAAAAAAAAAGAAAACAATTTGATTTTTAATTATGATTTCTTCGTATTTCAGCACTTTCTTTTCACCTAAGGATGCGCAATTAAAAAATGACAAATGTGGGAGTTTGGCATTAAAAATAAAAGCAGGAAAAGGCTGAATTTTAGCTGGTTTTTCCTCTGTTGAAATCAAAATGCATTCAGAATAAGGCAAAGATGCAATTTGAGCCGTGGGGTGTTTTCTTCAGTAGAATCTTTAGTGGGAGGTGTTTTTCTCCGGGCCTGGAAAATGCTGAGCACCAGCCTAGCTCACCATAAAGCAGAGGTGTGAGGATTCGCAGAAAACTTTGAAGCCAAGAGCAAGAAACCTCAAACAAATCTAGTGGCTGAAAAACCACAAGAATTAGGACATTCTTGCTGGGGTTCCCCATCTCTCTGCGCTGGTAGCTGTGACACTGCACGCCTCATATGCAGAAAAATTTAAATGATAGATAAAATAGCAGAGTGGCTTTGAAATGGCTTTGGGAAGGAGAGGTTTGAAGCACTTGGGGTTTAGGATTCAGAGAGTGAAATGTGTGATGTGAAACTACAGGGGTGAGATGGTGACAGCAGCCTTCAATATTTCCATGTTGGGAATAAAAAATATTTAATTTTATTTCTTCACTGCCCCCTTGGCTGCCTCTTTTGTGCCCTACTTGTGCAGATACTCATGGTCCTTACAAAGCCTCAGCATCTCCCCAGGGCTGGCTCCCTGGTCAGGGAGGATTTCCTTGGGGGGTTTCTCACAGAGGGGCACAGAGAAACCTCCCCTGGTGGGTTGAGTTGGTGGAGAAATGGGAAAACTGATTTTGCATGTTGCGCAGTGCGATTTTTTGGTCCATTTTGCACCAAATTTTTCCATGCTGCTGCAACACTCCCCCCCCCCATTTCTGTTTAATATAATTTCCTGCTCTAAGCGGGTTTGCAAACCACCAAAAGCCTTGCCACAAAGGGCTTGGCTGCTAAAATTTAGGGTGGGCTGAATCGCTCCTTAACTCCTTCCTGGCAGGAGAAAGTAATTTCAGTGCTTTCAAATGCATTTCAGTGCTTTTAAGGACTTGTTTTCAGAGCTGAGCCCCAGCACAGGGTTCAGCAACCTTTGCTTCTCCCCTCCCTACCTCCTGCTTGCCTTTCCCCTTACACCCAAAGTGAGACTTCTCCAGAACTGGTTGTAGGCATCTCGGGGTTTTTTTGGTAGGGAAGGAGGGGGTTGCTTAATATGAGAAATGCCACTGCAAGTGAATTTTCCCTTTATCCTCGTGGTGAAGCCAGTGAGCTGAACCCAACATCCCTGGTTGCTGCAATGGCTGTGTCCCCCTTTTCTCAGTGCTGCTTGTCACTTGGAGCATCTTCTGGCCTCCTGGCCAAGATCAAAGTGCTCCCAGAGGTGGCTTTTATCACTGTTACAACCTTGGCCGTGGGGCATTTTACACCGAGCACCAAATGCTGCTACAAGGCTGGTGACACTGTGTTGTCCAAGCAGAGATATTGGTTTGTCGAAGCAGATGTTTTGGCTTAAAAGGATTCCCCAGGCCATTGTAGCAGCTTTAGAGATGTTCCCTGCAGTGCTTTTACCTATAGGGTGTCTCCTATGAGAAGAAAAAGGATATTTGCAATATTAAAGCATAATGTGTGTACTGGAACAGGGATACTTTTTTTTTTCAGATTTTTATTTTTTCTCTATCTGCTGTTTATAGGCAGCTGAGCTATTTACAGGCGGCCAAGCTGTTTTCAGGACTAGGTGTTATTCCTATGAGAAAAAGCTTTGGAGGTGGGATGCCTTTGTCTGGCAGCCCATCGCCAACAAAAACAAAAGTAGTGTGGGAACGTGCAGTAGAGCAGCTGCTGTTTATAACATCCCCACATTGTTTGGTGCTGCTGTTCTGGGAAGAAAATAGGGGAGAAAAAAAAGGTGTAAGTTGAACTGATCTCTTAACACAAGCAAGATTTGCTGGTGACCTTGCTGGGGTACAGCGGCTCCTCATCACGAGTGTTTGGCTCACAGCTGGGGCAGGGTGGGGGGGAACTGCTGAATTTTGGTGTATTTGTGTTATTTGGCTGCACAATTTCTAGGGGGAATTTATTCTTTTTCTGAAATGAAAGACAACCATGGCAGTCCCCAGCCCAGCCAGCTCCCTCCCTGTCTTGATGCTCTCCCCATAGGTCTCCTGCTTGCCCATCCCAGGGGAGAAACAGCCCCTCTTCTCATTCCCAGCCTGCATTCCGTGCATCTCACCACTCTCACATGAATTCTCTGTGCTTTTGCCAGCTTTGTTACATTCCTGACTCCTTCCTTTCTCCTTGTGATGAGTTTCAAAGTGTTCGCTTTTGGTGGGTAAGAGCAAAGCATCAGGGCAGAAGAAAGGGACCTACTGACAAGAAGCAGGACCTGGCTGGGGTTTCATCTCTGCTAAACTCCTGTATTGCAGCAGAGGTAGCTGCAGCTGGGCTGTAAATACCAGGCTGGAGGAACAGTTGCCATAAATAAAGGAAAAATCCATTCCCTCTGTGCTTTTGGGGCTACTGGGGATGATTTTTGGGGTGGGGGAAGGCTGCTCAGCCTCCAGCCTGTTCCACCACGGTCAGCTGGAAGTAAGGGCCTCTCAGGGATAACAGGCTGCTGAATGGAAACTCCCCAGAACTCGAGCAGCCGTGGGTGAATATTTTGTTGCTTTTAAATTTATTTGTAATGATTTTGTTTCAGGGAAGGATGTAGCTTCTAGAATATTTCATTAGGGGGAAAAGCACAGTGAAAATGATGGCACTTTCACTGAGTAAATTGAGTACTGCCTTTTGCTTAGTGTGATAGCAGAAGAAAAAAACCCAACAAGTGGCTCAAGCTTTCTTTTCTAAACTGCTCCGAGCTAAGATGTGGTTTGTAGGGCAGGCTGGGGGGGTCTGTCTGCCTTTGCAGGTGCAGCTTTACAGCTCTGCTTCAGCTGATGCAATATCACAGTCGAGGCTCCTGACATGTCATGGGGTACCCCAAGGTGCACACCAGCATGCTTCAGGCAGGTCTGTGGCATGGAAAAATGCTGCTTTTGAAGTCCAGAAGCCAAAATGGATCTAAATGACGAACGTGTGAATCTTCCTGTCATCTCATCTCCCCCCGGCAAGCAGTTTGTGCTTGGAGGGGGACTCTGGGGGCACAGCATGTGTTAAAGGTGTCAGGTGTGAATGCCATGTGTGATGTCCCCAGAAAACTCAGGTGCTAATGGGGTGTGCAGCAAGTGAGGAGGCCGCTGAGGAGCTTTGGCAGGATGGATGCTGAGGGGCTCCAGCTCTCCCTCTTGAGGGAACTTGGTGCAAGCAAAAGTTAGAATAAGCGAGCGGTGACTAATGCCAGGCCCCCCCAAAACAGATAAGGGGCAGAGCAGAGGTTCTCATGTGATTTCAGCCTCACTAATCAGTGCCAAAGAGGGTAAGACAAGGAAAGCGTCCTTGGGAAGACAGGGGGAGAGGTGCAGCACCTGCAGGAGGGAAAACAACTGAAGAAGTAAGCAGAGGCCTTATCAGCCCCAAACAATGATCGGCCACCACTATAAAAAGGCACCGCAGTCAGACCTCGCGACCACCTTGTCCTTTAAGGTGTTCAATCCACGGACCTCTGCAGAGACCGTCTCCAGGAGCCCGGGACTGCCAGAACTTCCAGCGAAGGATTGGTGAGATCTTTATTATCGGGATCCTACTGCGTCTCTGCTTTGCTTTGCCCATTCCCGCGTCCCTTCCCCGTTCCCTCTCTGGGAGCCGGCGGGTTGCGGCGGCTGCCCGCTCGGCCGCGGCCACCCCTTCCCACCTTCCCCTTCCCACCTTCCCCTTCCCTTGCTACCAGGTTCGGCACCCATCCAGGGCAGCTTTTCGGTGGGGTGGGTTGACGGGATCGCAGCCTTCCTCTGCGGGTGGGTCGGTGGTGCTGGTGTTATGGTAGCTTTGTCCTGAGTTGGAGCCGTCCTGAATCTTGTTTCCTTCACTATGATGAGCGATATCGTTAGCAACTGGAAGCTGGAGCAGTTTGTGCTCCAGAAATGTCTCCCTCCAATTTGGTCCCCGGGGGCCTTCCAGGGCCCGGAGGCGTACCAGCAGCTGTGCCAGCAGTGGGAGAGCTGGGCGGAGGAGAGCAAAAAACCCAAACCCACCAACAAGTGCAAGAAGCGAGCTGCTTTGCAGGGTTTGTTGATGGTGGGCAGGGAGTTGTCCAAATTGCTGAAGGAGGCTCTTGAGAATGTGCAGAAGTTGGAGCAGGCCAAGGGCGAGCTCAAAATGCAGGTGGACAACCTGCGGGCAAAGGTGCAGGGTTTGTGCGGGGACTCGCTGAGGAGCGCGGTGGAGATCACCCGGCTGGAGAGCAAGCTGGGCTATGAGAAGCTGAAAACAGAGGAGCTGGAGAACGAGGTTGGCAAATGGATCGGGGAGACTCACGATGCTCAGAGCGCGGTGCGGGCGGTACTGCAGGACGTCCAGCGGGACCGGGGCACTGGTCCCGATCACAAGGTGTGCCATGCCAAGATCCAGGAGTTGCAGGCAGAGCTGGGGGTCACAAGGGGCATTGTGGCTGCCATCCAGGGCAAGAGGACTCGGTTCGGGAACGGCGAGGGGGAGGAGTCTCTGGACCCGCACCTGCCCCACTATGACTACGAGGATGATGTGTGGGGTGCCAATGGGCCCACCAGGCCATCTCCCTATGCTCCTCTACGGGAGGAGGTGTGCCAGCTGCAAGGAGGGGAGGTGCAGGCTTCCAAAGCTAAAAAGAACCCCCCTGACGAGCCAGCCAGCCATGGCCCACTCCAGGCCATAGACACCAACAGGGCTGTGCTCTGGTTTACCCCCGAGCAGCTCAAGGTGGTGGGGAAGATGCTGGGGCCGTTGACGAAGGAGACAGTGGTAAACTGGCTGTCCAGGGCCCAGCGGCTGCCCAGGAGCCAAAGCGGAAACTCAGTGAGTGATCTGATAGACGTGGTGAGAAAGTGCATGAAACCAGATGATTTTGCGGCGCTGCCGGGGGATGTGCAGATGGGCAATGTCCATGACATCGGGGATGTCCAGTTGGCCGTGCTGAAGGTGTTCTTCCCGGAGGTCAACCCTTTAGTGCTTTTCCATCAGGAGAAGCAAAACCCTGAGGAGAGGCCGGATGCCTACGTTAACCGCAAGAAGATGCTCTACCAGATGGCTGGGCTGCCTGGTTCAAAGGACTCCCCCCTTGATTTTGACAGGCCCGAATTCAAGGAGCCACTGGTGGTGGGGCTGACCCCCCCGCTGCGGGTGATTGCCGGTGGGGATGCAGCCAGAAAGCCACTATCTGAGCTGGAGCAGTTCCTGACTCAGAATTTTGAGCTGCAAAAGCAGGCGTTCCCGGGGTATGTGATGGGGGGGAAGAAAGGGAAAACCTCGTCCATGTCCTTCCAAAATTCAGGGATGAGAAAAATGCAAGGCGACAACCGCAAAGATCCCGATGGCAAGGGTGGTTTGGGGAAGGAGAACCAGCAAGGGCTGAGGTTTCAGAAGTCCAATCCTTGGCGGGCTGAGCTGAGGAAGCGCCTGATAAAATACGAGAAGCAGGAGGATATTGACGGGTTGCCGGATGCGGAGCTGTTCCGAAAACTGGCTCTTCACGAGGCCAAAAAGCACAGCAGCTCCAACCCGATTGACCCGGGGTCTAAGGCTCAGCAATAGGGCTGCCAGGCACCCGCATCGCCCCTTTTTGTGGCACCGATTAAGACCGATTTCTGGGGGCGCCCGATAGTTGATGTAACTATTGGAGGAGGGGTGCTTGGACAAGTGATGTTAATTGATACTGGTGCCACTTATTCAATATTGAATATGGACCCTGGTAAAGCTGGGCTTTTCCAAACCTGTGAAATTATTGAACTGACTGGGCTGAACGGCCGGAAATCCTCCGTGCCGTTCACAGGGCCCGTACCCTTTGCAATTGGCGCTGCCAAAGGGTCTGAGAAATTTGGGAAAATGGAAATGAAGGGAAAGCCGGGAATTTTATCCATCTCTGCACTGACAAATATGGGGGTGGTGGTGGACCTGGCAAACCAAGTGCTGTTACACTGCCCCCAAAGTGATGTGCCCATCATCCTGGCGAGCCACAGGGTGATGTCGGTGAAAGCCCCTGAGCTCCTGGTCCACCCTGAGTGGGAGCCCCGGGTGAAACGGGTCACGGAGCAGTTCCCCAGGGTCTGGGCGAAGAACAAGCTGGACTGTGGGCAGATTGATGCTGTCGTGGCAGTCAAAGGGCCGGATCCCCCTCCTCAGCCTCAGCCCCAGTATCCGGCTGAGGCTGAGGATGGCTTATGGGACACAGTCAAAACCTTGCTGGAGCAGGGGGTGCTGGTGGAGCAGCAGAGCACCAGCAATGCCCCGGTGTGGCCCCTGTGCAAAGCTGATGGGAAAACTTGGAAGCTGACAGTTGACTTTGGTGCCCTGAACCATGTCACCCCACTGCGGGCCTCTGCGGTGTCCAAGTACCCTGACATCATGGCAGCCATCTCCCGAGGATCCAAGTGGTTCTCGGTGCTCACCCTGACCAGCCCGTCCCTTGCCATCCCCTTGCACCCTGAGTCCTGGCACAAGTTTGCCTTCACCCTTCGAGGACAGCAATTTGCCTTTGCCAGACTCCCCCCGGGCTTTCACAACACCCCCGCCATCTGCCACATGCATGTGGCGAGGATGTGGGAGAAGCTTGGCCACCGGGAGAGCGTTCTGTCCTGTGCTGGTGACATCCTCATCCACACCCAGACGAAGGAGGAGAACCTGGAGGTGCTGGCAGAGGTGCTGGAGGCTGTCCAGAAGACAGGCTTCAGGATCAGCCCCACAAAGGCCCAACTGTGCTGGAAGGAGGTCTCCTACCTGGGAGTGACCCTGGGGGAGGAAGGCCGCTCCCTGGAGAAGCAGAGGGTTGAGCTAATACAGAAGGTGTTGGCACCAGCTGATGTCACCACCCTGAGGTCCTTCCTGGCTCTCTTGAGGTTGTCCCGGGACTTTGTTGAGGGCTATGCAGAGAAAGCTGCCCCCCTCTGCCACCTCCTGAGGAAGGACATCCCTTGGGAATGGGGGCCAGAGCAGGATGAGGCAGTGAAGACCTTAAAGGAGAACATAGCACGAGCCCCCATGTTGGCACATCCCCAGGGGGACAGACCTTACGTCCTGCAGCTGGTTAGTGAAGGGAGGGGGCTGCAGGCCACCCTGAGCCAGCAGCATGGTGCCAACCTCCTCCCTGTTGCCCACGCCTCGCGCCTCCTGGCACCGGCCGAGCAGCAGTTCTCCAACTACGAGAGGGAGGCTTTAGCCTTGACCTGGGCCCTGCAGCACTGGCAGTACCTGGTGGGGTCAGCTCCGGTGCTACTGAGGACCTCCCACACCCCAGTGAGGTACCTCTTGTCGGGGAAGGGAGATGAGGGTCCCCTATGCTGCCCTAGGATGGCCAGCTGGGCATTGGCCTTGACCAACAAGGAAGCCCCTGGGGAGGCGGGGAAGCCCTTGTCTGGTGCCTATGGGGTGGTAATCAGTGGAGAGAGGGACAGGGAGGAGATGGGGGGTCCCTCAGCTGAGCCCAAGCCGTGGCGGGCACCCCTGTTTGAGAGTAGCCTCAGCCTGGAGGAGGCCAAGGAGAGAGGCTATGTCGTCTGGTTTGTAGATGGATCCAACTACCACAAGGACGGGGTGCCCTACACGGGCTACGCTGCCGTCAACCGGGGCACTGGGGAGGTGGTGAAGGGGAAGTGCCTGCCCCACTCCATCCAGGCTGCTGAGCTGGTGGCTGTGACAGCCGCCCTGGAAAACACACCGGCAGACCAGCCCCTGGCCATATTTTCTGACTCGGGCTGGGTGGTGAGGGTGGTGCTGGAATGGCTGCCGCTCTGGAAGGAGAGGGACATGCAGTCCACCGATGGCAAGCCTGTCACCTATGCCAAGAAGCTGCTGTACCTTGCGAGGCTGGCGGAGCAGAGGGTACGCCCAGCACAGATCATCAAGGTCAAGGCCCACAAGAAGGGAACAGAGGAAGCCAAGTGGAACAAGGAGGCAGATGCCAAAGCCAAGCAAGGGGCAAAGGAAGGGCTGATGTGGAAGGCCAGCAAGCCCCTGGAGAGTGGCCCCATGGCGGTGGCTCCCAGCAGACACTGGGAGACCGTGGATCTGTCGGGCTTGCAGGCGCAAGATCCCAGCATCCGGGTGTTAGCGCAGGGCAGAGAGTATAAAGGGTGCAAGGTGTGGAAGGATGTGTCTGGGCTGGTCCTGGCGCGGAAGGAGGGGGGTGACTTCCCAGTCTGGGTTGTGCCTGAGCTTGTCCGGATGGAGCTGGTGGCCCTGGCTCATGAGCAGGGGCATTTAGGGATAGATAAGACCATGGTGAAGCTGCAGGGTGCTGGGTGGTGGCCCGAAATGAGAGAGGACGTGGAGAGGTATGTCAGCAACTGCCTGACTTGTGCAGCCAACAACCCTGAGGCCAAAATGGCAAAACCCCTCCTGGGCCACCAGAGGATTTCTGGGCCATGGAGCAAGTTGCAGATGGAGTTTATCGGCCCTTTGCCCCAAACAGCCCAAGGGAACAGGTATTGTCTGGTGATCAGCGATATCTTCACCAAGTGGATGGAGGCATTTCCAGCTCGAAACAACACGGCCAGTGCAACCGCAAAGATCCTGTTAGAGCATGTCTTCTCACGGTGGGGAGTCCCAAAGGAGATCTACTCAGACCACGGCCAACACTTCATCGGAGAAGTCACAAAAGGGGTGTGCCAAGCCCTGGGTATCAAGCAAAAGCTTCACATCATGGGGCATTTCCAGAAGCCCGGCTCAGCAGAGGGACCCAACCAACCACTGAAGACGGCGCTGAGAAAGCTTATGAACCAGCAAAGGAAAGACTGGGATCAGAAGCTCCCCCTGGTCCTGCTGGCATTACGGGGGGGCATGGCATTTCCAGCACCTTCTCCCCAAAATCTGCCTCCTGCACGAGACCTGAAGCTGTCAGGACACTGGTGGCAAAGTGGGGAGCCTCCGGATGAACTGCAGCCCCGTGTGCTGACAGACAGGTGGGTCCAGGACATACTGAGGACAGTGTTGGCTACGTACCATCAGCTTGCCTCGGTGCAGGAGACTAACATCCCCAAGATGGATAAACAGCTGGGAGTGCTGCTGCGCCCCATGGTATGGAACACGGGGGACCTGGTAATGTATCGGGGGGTTAGAGAGAAGAACCAGGTGCTGGGACCCCAATGGAATGGGCCCGTTAGGATTGTGAACAAGGCCAGCCCCTCTGTGTACCAGGTAGAAGTCAGAAAGGGGGCAAAAAGGCAGGAAAAATGGCTCCATTCTTCACAATTAAAAGCATGGAAGGGAAATTAACGGGGCTGGAGAGCCCGTTTTGCTTATGTTTTGCAGATAAAGGAAAATGGAAGGCGATTGTGACCGGCGGGAAGGGCGATCTTCGTGGCATCACCAGCCCTGTTTGTGCTGCGCGGAAAATGCTTTCAAATTTCTGGTTGCAGGATTTGCTTTGCTTTCTGGTATGTGCATAGCGCTGAGCACCCAACACGTCCAACCAGCCCATCAGCATCTCGGACAAAAAGACAGTCACTCCCACTTAGAAAGGCACCCCAAAACATGGGCTACAGCCCACCACAGGGTTAGGAGGTACACAAAGATTGGGACCGATTGGCCCTGGTCTCAAGCTCACATCAAATATACGGGAAGCATGGGTTTAAATTCTAACAAAGGGTTAAATTTGTCAACAGTAGTTATGCACGGGACAGAGGTGTACTTGGAAAACGAGTGGAGCTGGGATAGCACAAACAGACTCCCGCAGCTGCTGGGGAAGGTGGGACAAGAAATAAAGGTAGGGTGCAGGGTAATAAATGGATCCACTCACCAGCAAGTAACTCAGATCTCTGTAACTGAAATAAAAACTAAGAGGAATCAGAAAAAAACCTGTGCCATCGAAAAATTGGACTGTTGGTGCAATTTTACTTTGGTCCAGCCAGTCTTTGTGGTCTGCCTTTGGGCCCAGAACAGCGTGGGGCTGTCCTTTAAATTCAAGATCAGCACCATGGCACACTCCTTTGCTGCCATTAAGATCTCAAAGTGCCATTTTTTGGCCTGGCATGCAGCCCAGTATGCTGAAGTTGGCAACCAGGTAAAATTGGAAATGAAATATTCCCAAGAAAGTGTAACCGATCCAATACAAATCGATGGCACCACTGTGACTGTCACTGCCCCCAACAACCGCAAGTGGGTCGTGCCAGTCAAGTGCCTCCATGAAAGCAAAACGCTGAGTAGATTGGAATTAGGTGAGGAGGCCTCGTGGTATAATCAGGATTATGGACGCTGTCCACACCTGGTCATAAAGCTCCAGGTATGGTGCCAAGGAAATCTGAGCGTAGAAATGTCCCCTGAGCTTGGAGGAAAGTGGTGGATAGAAGGCCCTGAAAGTTTTAAAAAAGAGTTTACCATCATTGCCGTCTTGCGCCCCTTTGTTTCCAAAATAGGCCCTTATGTAGTCAAGAAAAATCACGTCCAAGAGCTCTTGACCGGACCTGTCCGGTCACTGAAGAAGGTGGTGTTGTCTCTGTCCACTGTTAATATTTCATCTGTCAGACCACACTGTACCCCCTTCCTCTCCACCCTCCACACTGGCTGGCTGGCGTGGCTCCACAGCCGCTCCATCCAGGGCTCCCGGGCCAGAAGAGACCTGTTGGCCACAGCGCTGGGAGGAGGAGGTGCCGGCCTGGGAGTCCTCAACAGTATGAACGTTGAGGTCTTGGCCAACAAGTTGGAGGCTGTCACCTCGGGCGTGCACGGCCTCCTCAGCCCCCTGAATTCATCCCTGGCCAGCCTTGGGATGGGGCAGTGGCTCGTGTCTGAGGTGTTGCCCACCTGGGAACAGATAAGCGAGAAAGACCATCAGATGCTGTTGCGAGCGTTGGGCATTGAACAAAATAACGTCTCTCTTGCTCTTAGCTGCATCCAGGCCCAGACGTGGGTGCAGAGTGTTGTTGCAGGTATCCTGAGAGATGGTGACAACGGCGTCCTCCCCACCGAGATCCGAAAGATCGTGTGGGATGCGGCCACGGAGAAGGAGAGGCAGCTCCAAGCCTGGTGGAGGCTTGTCAACTTCACCCACGACCAGGTCCTCAACGCAGTCGTCGCTCACGTCCTGACCGTGGCAGACGCTCGCATCGAAAAGGTCTATCCCATCGTGGCCTTGGGCGTTAACACAAATGGGTCTGTGGTCTACCCGCTGGACCACCGTATGTGGGCGAGGGTGTCTGATGGCAAGTGGCAATCGGTGGATTTGGAAGCCTGCATTTTGGAAAGGGGGCTGGGATTCATATGTGAAGATGATGCCCTTAGGGCAAGTGATGTTTGCTTTGACACCAAAGAGGGGGTGTGCCATTTTGAGATCAACCCCCAGAGCAGCAACAAAACGGTGTTAGTGTACGTAGGGAAAGGGTGCGTGTGTTTTAGAACGATGTGTAAATCCGTGCAAATTAACGAAGCTTACAACCAGACCGTGTTTAATGACTCAAATATGTGTGCTTGCAATGTAGCTATTATTAGAGGCTGTGATTTTGTCTATAAACCGCCCGTGTTCACTAGCCAGTTGCTAATCAGAAACTACACCTTGTACCGTAGTATAACCCCGACCCCTATAGGTATGGACTTGTCTCTTGTAAAAGAAATGTTAGAGCATGCGAATTTGCAGCAGCTGTTAGAAAATGCGAAGGCTGAAGCTAAAAAGATCCTAATAACTGTGCATCGTGATGGCAATGTTATAAAGCAGGTAATAGAGAGAATTCGGAGGGTGGGAGAGCATCACTGGTGGGAAATTTTCTTTGGCTGGTCCCCCACGGCCACTGGCATCTTCAACACGCTACTGCATCCCATCGTAGTTATCCTGCTAATGCAGATCTGCCTCTGCTTTGCCACGGTAGCCACTTGCTACCGGATCAGGCAGATGAAGGTCTGCATTGACAACCAGGTGAAACGACTGGGGATGGCCAAGCGCCTCCTATCATAGTCAAGGGCAAGACTGGGTTGGTCTCTGTGTTTGCCACCAAGAAGAACTAGCTCCGCTGTTGGCTGCAACCCAGTAGGCGTTGAGCGGTGGGGACACATGCCATACCAGACCTTGATGTGGGGGATGGCCTCCTCTATTATAAGAGGGCCATCTGGGAGGACAAAGCAGGCCAAGCAGCCTGCAGTTGGCATCAGTCACAGAATGGTTGAGGTTGGAAGGGACCTCTTGAGATAACCTAGTCCAGTCCCCCTGCTCAAGCAGGGTCACCTGGAGCAGACTGCCCAGGACTGTGTCCAGTTGGGTTTTGACTATCTCTACAGATGGAGACTCTACAACCTCTCTGGGCAAACCTGTTCCAGTATTTGATCACCCTCACAGTAAAATAGCAAGAATTAGTATAAGCAACCTGTCTTTGAGTCACCCATCCCCAAATGCTAATGTGTAGAAGCTGCTCTTGTGTGATTTAAGACTCCTTAAGCAGAGGAGAAGGGGATAAGAAAAACCAAGGACAGTGACTTTAGAAGGAAAGAGAAGGGAATGTAATGCCTGACTGTGGAAAAGCACCCACCGAAGATGGCAGCCCACTGAAGATGGCAAAGGTGTTACAAGCTTCAAAGACGTGGAAAGATGATAAAAGATGAGCAGAAGACACGAAAGACCCTGTAACCACCTTGGACTTAAAGGAGCTGAATCCACATGGACCTTTGCAGCAACTTTCTCCAGGTTCCCAAGACTCCCAGGACGTCTGGCCAACGGATTGGTGAGGTCTTGTTTTTGGAGCCTGGACATCACTGCTTTGCTTTGCCTAGTTGTGCATGTACTCAATAAAATTTGTCTGTTAGAGCATGGATTGTGTGTCCAATTGCTGTCTGCTCAGCTCCTCAGATGTGGGGTTTTTTTCCCCTTTTCTAGGACAAAATCTCTCACTTGCTTTTTGTCTGCAGAATATTCACTGAAACACAAAGATTTCTGCCTTGGGTTGAAGAGTGGGGCTCTGAGTGGTGCACAAACCTGCTCCTCTCTTTCATTCAGCCTCCCCTGACCTGCATCACCCCCCTGCTTCTGAATCCAGAAGGAGCCTTAAAATATGCATAGAGAATCTCAAGCAATTTATAAACATTGGCAATTTCAAAAAATAAATCAACCACCTCATTTCCAGCTCGTGTGTCTGATCTCATCTCGGAGGCAATGCTGTCTCTGAGAATGGCTTTGCGTTTTTTTATGCAGACAAAAAGTCCTTTGCAATCTAGTCTCAAATAAAAAGATTAAAGAACTGGCCTTTACAGCAGGACCTGTTGGGCCAGCATGAGAAATGAGTTAAAACCCCCACTTTTCACAATCACCAGGCTGGGAAGTGGAAAGGAATGCCCTATTGCCACAGCATTGTTTTTTCCCAAAGAAAAGCAAAACTTCAATACATGGGTTTGATAAAAACAATTCTTAAGAAACACGTTATAACTGAGTTCCCATGAAAATGGGAATAAAGAAATTGCTATCTAACACCACAGAAATCCTTTTTCCCCCTCTAAGAACCATGAAAACACCCCCTTCACTCTTGGGATGGGAGGTCAACCCCCTCCCCCCCAGCCCTCCAGCTTTCCAGGGAAAGGCTGGGCATCTGGCCTCCTCTATATTCTGCTGCTCCCTACATTGTACCCGTACTAAAGCCTCTCAGAAAACAGAGCTATTTTGGTTAAAACACTTTTCTTACTTGCTAACACCTGACATTTTTCATAAGAATTAAACCCCCTGTGAATAATGATCCTTTTACACAAAGCCTTTACCCCTCTAACCTCTTTTGGGAGCCTGTAGGGGGAAAAAGAAACCACAGAGCAACGTCACGTTATCCACCCTTCAGCCCCAAACTTGCACTGGGACTGTGTGGCCACAGCATGGGGTAGCCCTGGGATATATAGCATATAGGTAGCCCACTATATAGGGATGTATAGCCACAGGCAAGGGGGTTCCTTCAGCTACGGGCAGGTTTTAGCTGCATGCAGCGGCTGCAATGAGCTGCTGCCCTTCTCAGAGCTGGCACACGGGGCAAGTAGGTTTGGAAAGTTTGCAAACCTCTGAAGTCCCCCCGCCTTTCGGTGTCGTTTGTTTATCACCACAAACCGAGGAGGGCTGTTTTTCATGATATTGCTGTGGCTGCAACAGAGTTTGGGTGCAGCAGGGGAGGGGGGGCAGGACCTTGAGCCGGAGTTTTTGCCTGATTTTCCAGTTGTTTTAGTAGATCCCATAAAAGATTTTACTCAAACTTGCCTGCTTGGTCGTGGCTCTCCTTTTTCTACTCTCCCATTCTCTCTTCCCTCTTTCTTATCTCTAACTTTTATCCCTTTCCTCTATCAGGTGCTTTCTACATTCCTTGACACCAGTTTTCCTGCTTCCTGAGCATGATTGTCGCTCAAGATCATCCTTCAGGACTCCCTGCTTTGAGCAGAACATTGTCAGTGCTCTTCCTTCACCCAGCACCTACAAGGTGCCTCCACATTCCCAGAGAGGGGATTCACCTGGCTTAGAACCTCTTGCTGCTGATGTCCTTCAAACCTCGTGCATTTTGTAAGCCACTGCACATTAAAGGAACCCTATAAAAGCAAAAGTAGTAGCAGGCAGATGGATACCCTGGAGGATTCAATCTTGATGCAGCACTGGACCGTCTGCTGCAGTCCTCGGGTTGTGACCCCTCCAAAAGATGTGGTTGAGAACGACCATTTTATCAACCCTCCTTAGTGGCTAGGCAAGCTGTCCCCAAGTTCCTTTTGCTCCCAAGTGTTTTACTCCACTCCAAAGCACACCAGGTGAGTCACAGAGAAGCTGGATCTTAGCCCCCACTACTTGCAATCTGTAAATATATTGTAGGCAGGACCCCAGATAGCAGACAAGTAGGAAGGGAAGAGCAAGAAAGCCCCAGGGACAGGGTGATAGGCTCAGAGAGTGGTGTAGCACAGCGTGCTGTATCCTGGCTGATCATGATTTATTATGTATGGGCAGAACGGAAGAAATTAGTTTTAGGCGGTGGAATAAAGAAGAGCATCAGGGCTCAGAGGCACAATAAGGGGAGTTGGTTTGAGAGCTAAAAAGCTGGGTAGCTCATCTGGCATGTGGGACAGATTCTGGCTTATGTTGATTTTTTTCTGCTTTGGGGAGTCCCAGAGAAATTCTGTGATGTGCCAGTGCTCACTGTGAGGGGAGACACTTGATTTATTCCTCACAGCAGAATCGGGAAATGAACAGGTAAACATCAGCCTGGATGAGAAGTGGTCATGAATAACTCAGTGGGGAGTTAGTTTACTCTGAGAAGTGGAGAAATGACTGAAATTACATCCCACAGAGGGAAATGCAGCAATTCCTATGAGTTCACTCATTGTCTGGAAAAACGGAACAGAAACAATTTCCGATTTTCAGAGAGATCTGTCATTGGCACAACGGTGGAGTTTGGCAAAGCTAACACAAGACAGTGTAATTAAGAATTAGGCCTTCTACAGCATGGGCCATTCAAAATGCTCCAGCTGCTCTCAGCAGTTTCACCAGTGGACGAGAGTCACAGGTACTGGAAAGAGAACAGAAATACATGAGGTTATTTGGAATAGCACAGGCTAGAGATAGCAGGAAAAAACTTCCCCCTTAAACTTTCAACTACATTACACATTTGGCCAGCAAACCCATGTCCTCTTTTGTCTCCTAGACAGAGATTTACAGGCTTGGCCCTTTCATCTCATCTGCCCAGATGGGCTCTGTCCCCTGTATACCGCCGGATGATGCTGCACTGGTCCGTGCATGGTCACCAACACTGCAGGGATAGCAGTCATGGCAGGAGCTACTTGCATGGTATACAATATCCCCCTTTGCACCCCTCAAACAGATGAAAGCTTGTCCAGAATGATAATGAAGGTCCTGCCAGATACAGGACAGTAAGAAAGGAAAAATGGAGTAAAATATTTTCCATCATTGGCAATATTCAGTCAGTACTTTAATCCTTTATCGAGCTTTTTCATGCAATTCCAGCAAATTATTCTAGTATCATCCTTCCAAATGCGTTCAAAGGACACAGACAGGCTTGCATGGCAACATTCTCTGCACCAGGTGTATTTTCTGTAAGACGAACGTGTTCTGACTGTGCATGCAGGACTGACAGGAACATTTTCAGAACCCCAGATATGACCAGGTACTATTGGTCACCAAGGAAAGCAGCAAAGACAGACTCGCCTCACTGTCAGAGCCAAGTGTCATTCAGTGAGCAGAGACACAAGCACCCATGGCTTATACAGCAAGTGCTCCCATGGGAGACACTGACCCTTGCAGATCCCTGAGGAAGTAAATGAACTGTAAGCACCATTAGTTTAATAACTGCAGCATTTCCATGGCTACCTTTAAATTGACTAAAGATCAGAAGTTTCAAACTTGGGGGCTTAGTGCAAAGCACTCAAATCTCTTTCCAGACAGTTTGTTGGGCTGTTTTCGATTTTTAGTGCTACCAAGCAGCAGGTTGTTCTTTTCAAGGTGCCTACGAGTGGCTATAGATGCTTATTTATGAACAGTTTCAAGACTGCTTACACAACACCAGCCTAAGCTTTCACATGCTGATCTCCCCCGAAGTTTCTTGCATTTGTCAAGTGCCACATGAGCACGTTCTGAAGCATAAGCACTACAAATCCATCTCACTGTGGGGCTCCCATTTCATTATCCTTGCTCTCCATTAGCAAATGTTGCAGTAATGGTACAAAGATGCCCGCTTGCCTAGGTTTGCCTAAGCAGATGGCATCAGAATACCCTATAAAACATTGCTAATAAAAAGAAACAAAACCAAGGACACCTCTATTGATGCAACCCAGGATGCAATTGGCCTTCTGGGCTGCAAGCTCACATTGCCAGCTCATGTCCAGCTTTTCAGCCATGTAGTCCTAAAGGGGTGGGCTTTACATCAGATGTTGCTTTGTAAGATGCAACTCTGCTATCATAGTCTTGATTTCACATCAGCTTCCCAAGCATTCTCTTCCACTCTGAGAATGACAGCATGGAGCAGGGAAGGAGCTCTCCTGTGAAGGAATTGTTGATGCACAATCCAGTTTGTCTGTTACATGTCATACAGGTGCAACAGGTGCCTTCCCAAGGGGCTCTGTGGCCTCTGCATCATGAGCACCACTCACATGAACTATCTGGCCCAGGAACCTTGGTGTGTGTACAGACATTGCTGAAGGCAAGCCTAGGTGTTCATCTGAGAAGAAACCCATGTGAGCCAAATGCATCCTGCACAGGGCCTTGATCTGGACTTGCATGAAGCTACAGCACCAGAACTTCTTTTGACCTCTAAGAAGTGACAAAAAGAGCCCAACCTTGCAAGCTGCTGGGAAGTCTCCCACTTCAGGGGTCACACGCTACCATGCTCAGGTGACTCATGTGACCAGACAACGATGATGGAACTGGTCTCCTGGTACTGGAGCAACATGGGGAGTGCAAAGCAAGAGAGGGAGCATTCCTGGGGTGACGCTGAACAAGGCAGAGGGATTTCTTTATTATTTTTTTAAACACAAGAAATGTATTTGTGAAAGGCTGAAGGCAGGGTAGGAAAGAACTGAGCTGATGCAGAAAGCCCTCCCAGCTTCTCCCATTGTTGAGGGATGGACTTTATTTGCACATGAAGCGAAATGAGTGGAAGGATACAGAGCTTTGACTACCACTCCGAGGGGAACTTGTGTATGGTACTTCAACGTGTTACTTACCGTTGACATTGAGGACTGAAGAGAAACAGAATCCATTATTTCTGTCTACAAAAGAGAAGGTTTTGCCGCTGTGGCTCAAAAATAGTGTCAATAGAGACTGACACAATGCAGTTCCAGAAGCAACATTTTTGAGGGCAAAAGCTTAGCTATAAGCAAGAGGCATCACCATCAATGTAATTCTCATACAGCATGGTATCGATGTTTGTGGCTCAGCCTGTGGAGCTTGCATTTGTCATGCAGATGGTTTGGAAACACCTCACACTTGGCTTTGGGGAAAACAACTTTATTTCAACTGCTTGTTGGGTTAGGGCTCGGAACGCTGCTGCAAACGTTTTCATTGTTAATTCTAAGAAATCCTACTTCATTTTAAAGGTTTCTTTTAAATCTCCCCTCTCTCCCACACACAGATTTTCACTTTTCCCCACACCTTTCAGATAAAAAACCCAAACCAACAACGTTCCACTTCTTTTGTGTTCCTCCCATTGAGATTCTGGTTTTACTTCAAACTTTCATGTCTCGAGTAGAGAAAACACAGAATAGAGTCATAGAATGCCCTGGGTTGGAAGGAACCTCTAAAGGTCATCTAATCCAACCCCCCCTGCAGTAAGCAAGGACTGGAGCCTGTCAATGTAAGAAGAAAAGGTCCACGACCTGAGGGTCTGTGTTTTTCCCTGGTAGCACCAAGTATCAATCCTATGACAAAGTGCACTGCAGGACAAGTGGTGCTCAGCACACTGGGCCAGGCAGGCTCCTGTAGGTGTTCATGACCTGTAGAAATGTCATACACGTGTGGAAATGGAGACTGGTGGTGGCACCCATCCTTCCACACTGAGGCAGGAGCGATTGCCAGCGCACACCCAGGAGTAAAGCTGGGCCAGCAGTTTGCTGTAGCTTTTCAAAATCAAACCAGAAGTCTCTTAAAGTTGAATAGAAATCAATGCCTAAACCTTTGCTATGCCAGAAATACCTGGTTGAAATAGCACTTCATTGCTTTCAACTATAAATTGAGCTCTTTTTTTTTACATAGGTGGAGAAACATGGGCCCAGGTTGCCCAGAGAGATGGTAGAAGCTCCATCCCTGGAAACGTTCTAGGTCAGGTTGGACAAGGCTCTGAGCAACCTGCTCTAGTTGCAGATGTCCTTGCTCAGTGCAGGGGGGTTGGACTAGATGGCCTCTGAAGGTTCCTTCCCACCCAAACCATCCCGTGACTCCCTTTGACATAAAGGCCAGCAGCTTATTTAGAGATGAGGAGCACTGCTGCTCTTTTTCCAAAGCTTTTGCACGGAACAATTTATGGCACTGTACTTATTTATGGTTTCCTATTTATTCATGTTTTTGTGACCCATTTTTGGGACACCTGCATTCATCACCAGTTTAAGGGTGTAGTCAAGAGCTGCTACAGCTGGTCAGGGTTAAAAATATACTATGCTCAGCTGCTCACAGAATCACAGAATTGCAGAATGTTAAGGGTTGGAAGGGACCTTGAAAGATCATCTAGTCCAATCCCCCTGCTAGAGCAGGATCACCCAGAGCAGGTCATATAGGAACACGTCCAAGAAGGTTCTAAATGTCTTCAGAGAAGGAGATTCCACAACCCCTCTGGGCAGCCTGTTCCAGAGCTCTGTCACCCTCACAGTGAAAGAATTTTTCCTTAGTTTTCTGTGCAACCTCTCGTGCTCCAGCTTGCACCCATTGTCCCTTGTCCTATCATTGGACATAACAGAGAAGAGCCTGACTCCATCCTCCTGACACTCGCCCTTTATGTATTTATAAACATTAATGATCTGCTCACACTTCACGGAAAATATAAGCAGGCTAAGAAACAGGTACAGATGGAAAGCCACCAACAGATCTGACCAGGCTGTTACCTCCTCCTTCAGGTCATTTCCACCAGTGGATGTGAAGAAGAAACAGCATGTATAACATGCTGAGGTTAAAAAAACTGCAGCTGGAAGGGCTCCCCTGGCACCACGCTCTTGGCAAGTTGTAAATAACAGGGGAATCTTGTAGAAAGAGAATCCACATCTCCCCGACTGCAGTGGGTCTTCCTTTGATCGCGAGTCTTCAGTTGAGAACCTTCCACCATGAAAACAACTTTTTTTGCTTTCGTTTCACAGGACACAGAAAGAGATGTCCCACTTCAGTTGTGGCCTTTTTTTGTACAGACCTTGCCCTAGGATCTCACTACCAATTTTTCACACGCTGAAGCCAGTCATGAAACCAAAGTATAAAAAGTAATTAAACGGAAAATAAACTATAAGAAAAAAGTGACAGTATTTTTCAGAACAGCACATTCATGCTACCCTTCATGAGACGCTGAATGTGACAGCTGGTTTCAGAGCTCAGCATCCAAACTCTATCAGGAAACACACGAACAACAATCATTATTTATGACCTTAGAAAATTGGGTATCACTTATCTCAGTTAGAGCTGTAAGTCACTTCTGCTAGATGAGAACACGCTATGTCTCATTTGCAGCAGTTACATCATAGATTAATTGGGTTTTAATCAAAATGTGGCAAGAATGCATCTTTTGGGATCTTATCTTTCATGTTTGATACCAAGAAACTCTGCCCAGAGCTATTCCACATAGCTTGTGCAATCACTGTTCAGTGGGTGGGCGAGGAGTTCAAGTACAGGTTTGGGAATGATCACTGAAAAAAAGCAAAAATCCATCTCCTTGTTCTGCCAGCTCTGCTTTTATCATATTTTCAGTGCTGTTCCTGTCCTCCTCCTGACTTCCAGAAGTGCAACTGTTATTTCAAAAGCAAGTAAATTAGCACTAATTTCCCTTCAATGAGTCGGTTTCTCCTGTCGACCAGGAGTGCTACTTTGTGACCTTTCTATTTGCTTGAGGTCTAATTGTTTTCTTAGGCAGACCTTCTAAGGGAAGGAGCTGTATGTCTCCTACTAATAATTGTGAAAGACACTGGCTGTACCTGTACAGCCTTATTTGACAGAGTGGCAGAAATATCAGAGAGCTCTTACAATGCCTAGTTTGTTAAACTAGGTGTCCTGAGAGAAGAGAAAGCCATTGTCTTACGTGGGGGACAAAGTGCAGTGTCACCCGTGTTATTGTCACAGCCTCCCCAGTTACGCTGCAGGGCAACACAACCACTCTGCAGTTGGCAGCTGACAACACCTCACAACTGTCATCACCAGTTTGCATAAGTTGTGATTGAACCCGCTCTCTGCCCTAGTAGATAATGAGAAAAGCAATTATTGAAGTGTGACTTGAGACTCCTTCATCAGACAAGCAAGGGCTAAGGAAAGCTGGGGAAAGAGTCCTTGGGAAAATACAGAAAGGCATGTAACCCCTGAGTGAGGAAAAAGAGCCCCTGAAGAAAGCAGAGCCATTATCAGCCTGAAACAAAGACCTAAGGAGATTAGGAAAGGGGACCAGAATAAGGACACTATGTACACTTTGAACTTAAATCCTTGTGTACCTCTGTAATCAAGTTCTTGAGACTCCTGACCAATGAACTACGGCACCTACATGGTCCTGCTCAGCTTTGTTAGTTGTATGTGTATCTTGCTAAGCTCACCTGTTAGCAGAGGGATTAAGTTCCTTGATGTCTCAGTTGCTAACTACTTAGATTTATAACTTTATCAGCAGCAGGAAACATCTAAATCCAAGACTGCCATCAACCACCAAACAAAACCCCTTAAGAAATAAAAGTAGATTACATTCTTTTCAGGGCTTTTCAACCTACTTCTTATTCTCACAAAACTAAAACTAAGACACACTAGACAAAACTCAAGGCTCGAGGGTCTCTGCTCCATCCCACACCACAACCACCCACAACAGAAAGTTTCAGTTGGGCAGATTGAGCGAGAGCAGCAGCTCGGCGCAGGTGCCTCTACAAACAGGCTAACCCAGTGGCAAGCACAGCCTGAGTGGTGCAAACCAACAGCAGGATGGCTTTCAGATCCCACATCAAAGCTCAGAAAAAGCCTTCTTGCAACCTGAAGGCAGTAAGAGAGATGCTAAATGGTGTCTTATGAAACTGCTTTTAAATTACCACTTTTCAGGACTCAGCTGAGTCCAGCAGCTTTCAGTAAGACATCACCCAGGCTTCAAAAACTCTGCAGAATCCCAGCTCTTCACAGTGCAGGCAGATAATGCAATTCCCCTCATTCTCTTGGGCAGCTTTACTGCTCTGGGCCCTACAGAGACTGATGTGTCCCAGTGTCTTGGGAGCAACACAAGAGCTTGAACCGCATCGTCTTGAGCTTCTCAATTAATTGCACATATTTAGGACATCAGTGCTCATGCCACAATACCTTAAATCTGTACTGTGAATGAAGATCTGGTGACAGGAGATTTAAGGTGGAAATACAAAGCTGTCACAGGTATTGTATTGGATCACAAATCTAGCTTCATTCTGATGTGCCCTGTGCACGTCACTTGGAGAGAATGAAGTAGAAGGTAGCCTCGTGTTAGTGTTTAATTTTGCATATTGCACGTGGTCTGTGACTCCCAAATTAAACTAAAAATGAGGATTACAATGAGGAAGAAAAAAATTCTACTAGACAACATTTATCTGACAAACATTTGCATGTTTAATAGACTCATTTTCCACACAGAACTGGGTGACAAAACCAAACCGGTAAAACCAGAAAAAAAGCCCAACAGCAAATAAGATCTGGAATCCAAAGCTTCTCACATTCTCCTTTTAAATCTGCCAGAGGAATGGTTACAGGGAACACTGCAGTGTTTATTTCCTTTCTTAGAAGAGGAAGAGAAACCTCAATAGTAGGAACTATTAATATTAGAAAGAATCTACACATTTTGGTGGCATTCCAATAGGATTATGTAAGCTGATGGCCCTTACTTGTGATACATTCCAGAAGAGATAACAGACTTTCAAACTCTCATCACTGCAACGGCTGCTGTTTGTGTAAAATGATTAAAAACTGATGCCTAAACTACTGCCCAAACATTTCAGAAGATGGACATTTTCTCCCTTCCAGGTTGGAAGGAAAACTTTGCTTAAAACTGCCACAGTATTAGCACTGTGGTATCACACTATACTACTGCAAATGGTCAAGTGACTCTACAAACAGAACCAACTTCTTCAAGCTAAGCAAAATCTTTATCAACATCCCAAGACAGATTCATCCCTAAGTAGCTTCTCTTCTCTTTCGCCATCTGTCTGTGGCTTCTTTTTATCCTTTCAGTGCTTTTTGCTTTTTCTTAGCAGGTTTTCTTCTACGTCTTTTGTCTTTATAAGGTCTGGATTTCTCCTCATTTGCCAAATCTGTCTCAATTTTAATTCTCTTTGGCTTCTCATTTTCTTTTCCACAATCTGCACCTTCATTATTTTTCTTTCTTTTCTGCTTTGTGGCTTCTTTGTCATCCTTCAGCTCTTCACTGACGTATTCTTTCTTCTCAGAATGTTTTATCTGAAATTTCTGTTCCGTTCTGTAGGAGCTGGTAGAAGTTTCAGCAAGCACAAATTTGTAGCAGTCTTCAGTTTCTGCAATGGATAGGCTGAAGCTCTTATCTCTGATGATGGCCACCTCACATGCCTGCTCTTCTTGCTCTTCTTTACAGTAGCCCTTGTTACAGTGACAGTTAGGTGTCTCTTCTAGTGCACGCTCACAAGCGGGTGGCCAGTTCAGCACTCTATTATCCCCAGTATTTGCAGGCGACTGGGTTTCTGAGAGTAGGCTGCAATGCTGGCCTTGTTCACACTTACTCTTTAAAGATATAACCTCACCAAGGTCCCTTCTTCCTTCAATGTTTTTATCTTGAATCTCTTCCTCTTCTGTTTTTCCTAAACACCTTCCTGGCTCTAGACCTGTGGCTTTCTGAACTTTAATGTAATCCATCTTGAATGTTAATTCATCTTGAACGGAGTCACCTGTCTTCTTTGATTTCTTCCTGAGACTGACAAGCACTCTTTCCCTACATAAACTGCACAGAAAGTCTTCGTTATTAATACTGACAAATTTGCTTAGCATCTGTTGAGTTAGAAAAAAGAAATAAATTAAAATCATATTTCCAGAATTAGAAAAAGAACATATTCCAAGAGTGCTGTTCTGTGTAACTCCATGGACCCTGTCAGACACGATTGTCCCTGTAAAGCTGAAGTTACAGGGAACAGATTCTACTCTTTGGGAAAACTGAAAATCCAGAATAACCTCATGAAGATCAAATGAGTTTCTTGGGTGTGACCTAGGGTGCTGCAAGAATAAGATGCTTTTAAAATGACTGCATAAGTCTTTAAAATTACTTTTTAAAAAGAAAATTTATAATTCTCTCTTATTAACTAATGCCCAAGTGGTTGCAAATATATACAGTGTCAAGTAATAAAGTTACTAATTTCATCATGAGATTCATTCTCTTGAACAACTGCAGTACAGTAATTTCAGGCAAACTGTGTCACTCCATGGCAGAAACAAAACAGAACAGAAACAGCCAACATGGATGGCTAAAAATACCAAACATGATAAATGAGCTTCCAAGGCAAAGCTATCTATCTATTCTTCTCTCCCTTTCCTCAGGCTGGAAGATAAAGTGGTTAGGTGACAAAGTTATCCTCTGTGGGAAAGGCAGATCCAAAGACCCATCCCTTAAATGTACCTTGTTCTGCCTTAATTCAACAGCTCTACACATTCATTTTGTTGAACTACAGACAGGCTTTTAGCAGTTCCCTTCCCTCCTGCTCTGGGGGACTCTAATTTTGTTGACTAAACAAACATTTCAAATCATATCAGTTCTACATCAGTCTCTTGCGGTTAGTATTGCATCCTCACTTAAAACAAGTCTCATCAAAATGCTGAACATCTAAGCAATTTTGATTCTTAGCCGACTTGCACAGCAATCTCTAAAAGTACATCTGAAAGCACCACCACCTCCACTCTACAATTAACACCGGTTACAAGCCCTCTTCTGGGTCAAAGGGGAAGTACAAGAGCTATCACCTATCCCATTAATCATCTTATGCCAAATAGAAGATGCATGTTGGTGAATCCCGAAAGAGACTTAATTGATGGGGACTTGGTACTTTACAGGATTAAATTCTTCTTTCCCTGTCAGTAGGAATCTCTAAGTTCAGACCATTTCCTCCCAGACTGAGCACTGAAGATGCTGTACCAAAATAGGTGCTGCTATGACCACAGAGCCAAACAAGCAGGAAAATGTACTGGTTTCAGGACCTTTCCCCTGTAGCTTGTCACTCAAGATGCAACTGTGGGAACTCTAAGACTGAATTTCAGTCACAAGTATGATGTTTAAATGGACATTGTCCCTTTAAACCAGTAAACAACAACAACAACAAACCCTCAATCAAAACAAAAAATCCCATGAACTAGTCAAAGCCCCTTAACAACAGACAATAGGGCTAATGAAAAAGTTTGGAAGTACAAACTACAGAGAAATAGTACAAAAGACTTCTTGACTTACTTAGTCCGGTGCTTATTCCCTTGCACGTGGGACAGGTATGTTTCTATAGATGTAACTGGGATGTTACATACAGGGCACATGTAATAACCAACCCCAATTGCTGAAAAGAAGGAACCTGTAGGTTAGAGAGACTACAAATGAAAGGCAAAACTCAAAGGACATCGTGATCCCATCCCATGCAAGAGTCCTAACATAATGTTCCCATACATAAGGTTTATAAAGTTTCTGCTGGAATTTTACACGAGAATAATATTGATGAAGTTGTGCAGTTGCAGTGTAACCAGGGTTTAAACACAGCAGAGTATTTCTGGTGACTGAAGTGATCCAAGATAATTCCAGGCAAACATTGTCGAGCTGTGATGAGGAGGAATTGCACTGAAAAATTAAATTCTCTTGTAAATACCTGACCCAAAGCAAGCACCAACAGACACCAATCCACTCGGTCGAGATTTAGTTACAGTAAGATCAGCCTAAACACTGCCTGCTCAAATGCTCACCCAGCAAAGATGCTGAGGGAACAGTGCAGTATGAATATGGTACACAGAGCCTCAGGCAAATAGAAGGTAAGGTCAGATGAGGACACTTGTGTTCTCTAGGTTGACGTTTTCTCCTCTCCTACAAACTGTGTCATCCATAGATCTAAGTATTCTGAAACCAGTGTGTAACCTTTTTCCCCATACAAACCCAAGAGCTTCACCCACCAGCAAAGATGCAGCAGCAATTCCAATGGCCTGATGCTTTGCAGCAAGATGTAGTTTATTTAAGTCATGTAAATGTAAAGCATGACTTAATGAGAGCTGGCTTATGCTAGCAATGACTTCTGACTATCAGGTAGGATTTGGAATCCTTTACTAAAGAAAGGATTGACAGCTCTGTTGCACAGGACCAGATGATTCAAAATTAATGTGGTTGCACAGCAACAGGGCCTTGGCTTTGGAGACAGGGCTTGAGCTGGAGATGGTCCTGGTGGGAGGCTAGACAACAATGACTGTTAGGAAACAAATTTCCCTCTATGGGAGGATTGAAATAATTACAACAAACAGTTTCATGAATAAAAGATTAAGGGAAGATGTGACAGCAGCTTTCAATTATTTAAAGAATGCAACAAAAAGGGAACAAGTGATTCAGTTCTTGTGCCTGCTTCTTGTTCTGTGCACGGTAAGAAATACATTGTGATCAGAGACAGTGGAGTTCATTGTCAGTAGAAGGTTTTAAGATCGAGAAGGTAAAGATCAAGAAGTCCTGGGAGATGTTCCTCATGGAGGTTGTGGAGTTTCCAGTTTTTTAAGAAGGGGGATGAACATCTTAAGCATGACGCGGGTGCGAGGCCGGGAGCAGCTGTATTTATGGGACTGGGCTATCTTCTATGATCCTTTGAAGGTGACTGCAGAACTGGGTGAGGAATGGCTTTGGGTCTCCCAAGTCACTAAGAAATATTTTCCAATCTACAGCTGTCAAAGACAGAACTTTAGCAGTTCATAGACCAAACAGAAAGGAAGAAATGCCCTTGTTCTGTAACAGAGGAGAAAACTATCATTGCCTTCTACACATCAGCAGTTCCTTGAACAAATCAGAACTGAAAGCAGTCAGGCTACACTCGGAGATTGTAACACTTGCTCACGTTCTGCTTACCATTCCTGCTGTATTCTGCGGGGAAAGTTTTCTCTCCCAGCTCCTCCAGGATCTTTTTCCGGGCTTCATTTCTTCTGTGTCTCTTACCAGTGTAATGCTGCTGGGCCACAAGTGGATGATTGAAGGGAGCAGAGCAGAGCTTGCAGTACTTGTCTGAAACATTTAACTTCAACCTCGTGTTGGAGGATGGTGAAGACTCTTCAGCTGTCGAAGGCAGCAAGGGATGCTCAGACAACAGTCTCTGTAAAGCTGCAGACAGGAAGCAGAGGATAAATCTGCTGACAGCACAGCAAAGGAAAGGCTAAAACAATTCCATGGAGCAAAACAGGTGACTGCAGAACTACCGAGCTGGAAAGGAGAACAGTCTGCTGGGTGATGAACTACTTGCAAGAGGCTATGACATCTTAATCCTTGCAAGGATCTGAATGTACAGGCTGATAAGGAACACAACCCTGGAATATTCAGAAGTCCCACCATTAGATACCTATAAATCAGCTGTGTTTGATGGCTGGTCACTCTAAGGTCCTTAGGCAGTCCAAGAAGAGAGGTGTACCCAGCAGAGGGTCATTCAGAACACAGTTCTTACCAGAAACAGGCTGATTGTGCAGCGCTGGCCCATGGGCTTGGTCTCCTGATAACTGCTTCAGCTTTTTGCTGTGGACCCTTCCCAAGTAGTGAGACAAAGCATCAAGTGGGGAAGTAAAAAACATGTTGCAGAGATTGCAGTATTTGTTTTCATCCACTACTCCACTCCTATCCATCTGAAACCAGACAAGGGCAAGCTCAGTTATAAACATTCACTGAAATATAAAAGGAAGCATTTGATTTAGCGATGAAGAGGAATAGTCACCTGAAACCTGATACAATCTCTTTTCTTCTGGTTGCCATGCTCCTGCCTCTCATCTTTCTTACCACACCTTTGGATGTACTGATGAACTTTCTTAGCGTGTTTTTTGCCCTGAGAAGAGACTAGAATTATTCCTGTTTCCGCAGCAAGGATCCAAGCAGTTATGTATCCAGTGACTGTGACTGCATTCATCAAAACCTGCTGTCAACCCTTGCCAAATTGTATTTGTATAAAGCAGAGTCACAAGCAGACAAATGCCAGCTCAGGTAACAACACTATAATCAAGAATATTGACAAAAATAACATTTTGCCCCAAGCAGCTCTTGGAGTCATCTACTCTCAGCTTTCTGGGGAATCAAAAAACTTGACACGTCCCCTTGCAAACAGGGATGCTAAAATAGGTGAGGAAAGAACTGCAGCCATGCCACAGAGCAAGTCTGCCCTGCTCCTTTACCACTCAGCCCAGGGGCTTGACATCAAGGCTATCTGGTGAGTGTTGGGCATCACAACTTGGTTTACCTTCCTAAATAAGAATTCTAGTCTTCCCATGCAGTCAGTGGAGAGAAATGTTTTCCTCTGGAAGTCGAAGTATCTCCAGCTTGGAGTCAGTCTATGGAGATTTTTACACCTTTCTACTGAGGATAAAATAGTCTAGGTAACTAAAACTGAGTGTTAATGGATGCTTCCCTCAGATGCAATGGATTTTTAATCCTTAGATGCTCTCTCAACCCATAAGCTTCAAATCCGTGCACTTGTAACGTACTTACCTACGTGCCACCCTATGCAGTGGTAACCTACAAAGCAAAAGAAGTAACTTGCCTTCTCTGATCTGATGCTTTTCAGATGTCTTTTAAGGATTCTCAGGAGCAGTGCAGGATATTATAACAATATTATCAAAGAGAAAGGGGTCCTATCATACCTGGCTAGACAATTACAACTGAGAAAAAAAGAGTCAGTTATTTCCATCAGTTGGATTTGTAAAGGTGAAAGCAGGGCAACTTCACAATTGCATCTATTATCCTCAGCTGGGTTTGGATCCAAGAAACAGAATATCAAGCTGAAGGTCTGAATTCCGAGGTTCTGACCTCAATCCCCTACAGCCAGCACTGCCCCGTGCCATATGTGCCTCCTGGCTCATGTGGTGCCCATCTGCTTCAATCCCACATAGGCCTGATTCTTCTAAAATCATGTTGCAAGATGCAGGTGATTGCCCTTTGCTGTCACTGAACCCCCAGCTTTCACAACAATGATGTGTAAGCCCAGCATAAACCTTGAGACACACACTATAAAAAGCCTTTTGTAACACTTGGTAGAAACTCCACGCAAACAAACCAAACCCCCAGCACTTGCTGGGAGAAATTCTCATTCCCAGCCTACCTTATAGTGTGATGTCCTTTGTAACTCAGCCTGCAGCACCACCCCACAAACCTTACAGAAAGTGTCAGTGAAAAGGTCTTTCCTCGTTGCCTCATCTAAAATGTCATCTAAACGGAAAGAGCAAAATACAAACATGAGCCAGTTGTTAGGACAAGACATATTTGCCTGTCTTGGCTTACAGAAAACATTAACCACTTGGATATTCACAGGCAGCACAGGGTGAAGGAACCAAGGTTCACCCCCTGAATCACACCGTGCTCCACTGGGGCTTCCCAGCAATGCTGTAAAGCCATCTAAGCCCTCCAATTTACAGAAGTATCACTCTCATGGACTTAGAATGTATTACTCAGGACTTTAAACACAAAGACAGAGCCATTTCATTGGGTTTTCAGTACCTTTCAAATAGGACAAAATGTCAGAAATGCTTGACTAATGGCCTAACAGGGATTTTGATTGGACTAGGCCAGTTAAATATGGGGATACTCCTTAAAGAAGAGATTTAAAGAAACTCTGGGAGTAGCTCAGTACAAAAGAAAGGCCAGGAGGTCTCAGATCCTTATAAAGGTTGTACCTGTGTCCCCTATAACAATTTAACTGATGCAGTTATAAGGGGAAAAACTGCTCCAATGGCTTGTTTTGATTTTCTTTGCCAGTTAAACTTTGATTTTCTTTTTCAGTTAACTCACTGCCTGCATACACTTTAATTCCTACTACAATTGGCCCAAACTCAAAGCTATTCCTGAATAATTGTATGTGCAGGCACATCTGATCTGGGGGGGACTCTAAGAAGCACTTAAAAGTAGTGCCAACATCATGTCAATTAAGAGTATTAAACACACCCTTCCTAAGAACATAGCTGTGCTAGCAAAACCCTGACAAAAATAAAGCTACACCACCACTCCTCTTCTTTCTCCTCTTAATACACTTTAATTCACTAGGGAAACCAGTTTTAACTCATACTGCTTGAAAGCCTTCTCCAGTACAGGCTGTGCTCTCGGGGAGGGAGTTTACCCACACCACCAAAACTTTTTTCTGTGCTGACAAACACGAAGACTGTTTCTTTTTCATCCCCAGTGGGTCACACTAATTCTAATTTAGGTAGAATTTCACTTTTTGGCCTGTCCTGCCCTTAAAAAGATGTCAACGTTGAACAAGTTTAAAGCAAAACTAAAGGAAGCCACATAACTAAGTTCAACTAAACAGTGCTCTTCAAATGAAGCTGAGGTTAAGAGGAAAATATTGGAGAAAATATCATCTTAACTGAGCTTCAACTGTCTAAGTTTACCCAGTGGTCCATCCTGGAAGGAACAAACGGAGCAGGTGGCTTCTATGCTTTGCACACAGCCTGGAGAGATCATGGGCAAAGAAAACATTGCCTCCTGTGCTCTCAAGGCTCGGTGCCAAAAGGCATCTAGAAATCCAGAAAGGCAACCAGCCTTTACCATTCTTTCTACAGACTGCTCTCTTGGCTCCTTACCAGAGGAAAGCAAAGTCCAAGGGAACATGAAAAACCAGAATCAAATACTGTGCATTGTGTCCTGTAACTCTAAATAATGGTGCTAAGCTGTGGGATGATCAGTTGACAAATGATTAAGGAAGGACTGGAGTCCACCCAGGCCCCCATATGCACCCTGGACAACACAAGGCTGAGGAGCTGCTTTGAGAAGCCAACAGTAACATGTGCAAACAGCTGAAACTCTATCAGCAGCTCTACGGGCACTGACAAAACCCAAGGAATCCTAGAATGGTGTGGATTGGAAAGGAGCTTGAAGACCATCTAGTTCCAATGCCCTTCCCATGGGCAGGGACATCATCCACTGAGATCTTTCTCAGACTGCGTGTATGACCAACCCCGCTTCGCTCTTCCAAAGCAGCTCTCCTGAATTATTTAATATAATAACATAAGGAAACTGGATCTGGTGTGGCTTTTGGCTGAGATTGCAGCACCAGCTGGGTACCAAAATGCTGATGTCTGGCATTGTTTTCCATCAGTTCCCAATGTAACAATTCATTTTCTAATAAAGACTTGATTTTCATGAGATACAACAGCCAGATTCGTTAGAGCTTTTGCATTCTGCACTGTGAATCATCCAGAAATGTTCCATATTCTACAGTTTTTGACTCACACAGCTTAACCCCTTCCAGCAGAGGAGTGAAAGATGGACACAATAACTTGAGTTGATCCACGCAAGAAAATCCAACGACTTAGTTCTGGGCAATAAGTGAAAGCCCATCTTGCACCCAAAATGCATGAAGGGACTGTGTTTGTAGAAGAAAAAGCCACTTGCAGAGGAAAGTAATACCAGTTTGCTCAAGGGTACTGAGCTGTAAAAACAGTTACCTAGGGGAGGTGGTGGAAGCCCCATCCTTGGAAGTTTTTAAGCCCAGGTTGGATGGGGCTCTGAGCAACCTGCTCTAGTGGGAGGTGTCCCATCCAAAACTGAACTTAATTCCCTCATAAAATAGGTGAAGAATAAAAATTAAACAACAGAAAAAAAAAAAAAAAAGAGTCTCTGTAGAGGACATCATACTTACAAATAAGAGATTTATTTTTATGGAAGACTTATTCAAGGATCATGAAACAGAAAATAAGCCAGCTTGAGGATGTTGGAAGACGTTACACCAGAACCATCAATATTTATATAACAAATTGTGGAAAACATGAAATTAGATAAGGTGCTCAATTTTCAGTCATAGCAGTAGGGTCATTAGCAGCAATTACAAAACGACAGAACTGAGGGTATTGAAATTGAAGTGGAAATAATTTCTGTCTTTGTTTTTCTTTTTCCTGAAGTACAAACCATTTGTAAAGCCCTCTGTCTTCCATCGCATGGAGCTGTGCATGTATTAAAAAAAAAAAAAGAGAAGCAGGGCTTGTGTGCTCTGGTTGACATTTAACACTGCCAAGGAGGCAAGTCAGGCTGAAGTTTCCTCAGCACAGACAGGCAGTGGCTGCAAAGTGGTTGCATACACATTTTATGCAGTGGTCCTCCCATTTTAGTAAGCTATCAAACGTTACCATAGACACCCGTGTGGCAGGATCCCGTGCAACTGGGACGTGACTCTTCATCATCACTGACAAAAAGTAACAGCAGCTCTACAACAGGATCAGGCAGCAATTCCCACGACTGTCAAAACAACTAAAAATCCATCGGAACGCAAGCTGGGCTGTCCCTGGGAATCTCACTGGGAGAAACCCTCAAGTTAAACTCAGCCAGCATGTCTGAAATGATATATATACACTACTTGCATATTTTTTTGTACTGAGAGGGTTTAATATATAT
>WUAM01000383.1:10831595-10908736 GCA_024336885.1 Actenoides hombroni
TGAGGGTGCACTCAATCCCGCTGTCTATGTCATCAATGAAAATATTAAAAATATATAGAATACAAATAGGTAAAATACACTAAATATAGATAATAATCCCCATTGCTAACTTATTAATTACAGTATTTTGTTCTCATTGTAGCAGAGAGGTAAATTCCCAGAAGCCAGTTCAGGCTGAGCTGCTCTCCCAGCAGCCCCAGTACAAGTCAGTGTATCCTGGGCTGCACTAAGGAAGTACAGATAAAGTACAGAATCAGTTGAGAAAGGAAATAAAACTATTAACAGAGTAAACTAATTAGCAGTTGAGTTAATTATTTCCTTTGGTGCGTCCTATCACATTTTCTCTTTGCAAATACTTCCTTTGCTTAATTTTGCTACTAAAATCTGTTCCGTTCATATGTGATCATAATGTACCATATAGAAAAGCATCATAATTCCTTCTTGGTATCAATGTCATGCCAAAGTAATACTTCTGAAAATCGTTGGAGACTCATAACCCACAATAGTGTTTGATTTTTCTAAGCTGGAGACACCTAGCAAACGTGCCCAGGCTGAAGGCAGCTCTCAGGGTTAATTTCTAACTGATAGCTGGTTTAATAAGTGTGAACTTTGCTTCCTGTCGAGGCTCTGCTTGTACTGCCTCAAATTCAATTTCCTGTGACCTCCTTCCGAATTATTTGCAGGAAGCAAATATAAGGAAACCAATGCATGGTCAAAGCAAATTTATCTTAGACACCTCAAATGAGTATTAACAGTAAATAGGTTGAAGCATTTACTCAGCTCTTCTCAGGGCTGGTCCATCTGCATGAGTCCTGCATCACTTCTTTTCTGATATTTTATCACAACTAAAGATGCTGTTCCTACAGCTACCTTCTGCAGTGATCTCGTGGGCACTCCTTTCTCCTTAGGAGGTGGAATGCTGGAGCTACAGCTCTTCTAAAGCATCAGTGGCAACTGAGAAATCCTGAATGTAGCTCAGTTCAGCTTTTTCTCCTTTAACGCTTCTTCTTGCCTGTGTTTTGGGACTAGATCAGCTGCAATGGCTTTACCCTCAGTGACCAAAGAGGACTGCAGGCTGTCGGTGTGGGAATTTTCCCCAACCTCTGCCAGGCCAACCATGACTGCTGGCCCAACTGTACTGTCATCTTCAACAACGGCAAGTGAGTGGATTTCTTTCCTCAGGAGCAGTGGGGATACATCCTAACGGGCAACTCGGCAGGCTCTGCTAACCCCACAGTGTCAGATCCCTGCCCCAGAAAATCTCTTCCTTCTTGTTTCCTTCTCTAGCTCAGGGAAAAAAAAAATAGTATTTTTTTTCTAAAGAGGAATTGTTTTCTCTCCCATTATTGTTATTATTAAAATTATTGTCTGGTGAACTAAACAAATACATAAGATTTGATCCCAAATCCAGTGAGCCAGCCAAGAATTTTCCCCTTGTTTCTGAGTTTTGAAACCAGAGCCAAAATAGGTAGATAAAGTACTAAGTAGCTGCCTAGATCATCCCTTATATCAAGGCTTTATTTATAAATAGTTAAGGAACGACTGCACTTAATAAATTATGAAAGATTATCCCAAGTCCATGGTCCAAGAATCTTTCATAACTGAAGTTTGCCATCAGCTGTGTATCGCTATCTGCTGACATGTTTATAACCATTCCTAACACAAGCCTCCTCCTGTGAGAGTGAACCATCCCTATTAATCACGGATTAACTCCTCAGCATTGGGATCTTAATGACAATTGAGACTGTTATCTGCAAACCCAGCCATGCGTGCAGGATGCCCTAAGGTGCTGGGCATTCCCATCCAAGTCCTGGAAGGAGATTAAGCAGGAAATGCAGGGAAACCTCAACAGTACTGGGAGGGGAGACCGCTGCTCTCCGCGCTTGGGGAAGCTGCAGGAGGGATGCTCTGTCTTTCCCAGCCTCCAGGCCATGCCAGGTACAAACTGCTGCTGATCCAACAAGCTGCAGTGTGTACAAAGACATTCATTGTGGGAAACTGCTTGCCAAAAACTGCACAGCCACAATATTGAATCCAAATTTTCCACTAAGATTTTACAAGCTCCTGTATTCACGAGACTTTAGTGCTGTAAGTTAAATGTCCAGACTCCTCTTCGTTAACTAACACATTGCTTGTGCACTCCAGGTATTGTTGATGGTTTAAGCTGATAAAACTTTACCAGTGTTTATTAAGCAGCTGGTAAATAAGCTAAGAGGAAACAAAACTGCGTTAGGATGATTACCTTGGTGGGAAATAGGGTCTGATCCAAAGTCAGATTGGAGTCTGTGCTCTGACATCCAATTGCCCTGGATCAGATCCATAGTGGGATGGAGAGCCTCTCCAACCAGCCTGGGAAGTGGAGGAGGTAACCAGCAGTGATAACAACCCTGAAGTCTGAGTTTCGGGGCCGTAAGTAGAGGAATGACATTTTGTTTGCCTGGCAGCTTGTCAAAGCTCCCATCTGTATCCTGTTGCTGACTTTAAAATTTACCATCTGGTTATTGGCCAGATAAATTATGAAGGTTTCTTGTCTTTCTGTGGAAACCTGAAGCCTCTGCTGTGAGAGCTGAGCTCTCAACGTGCTATACCAGACTTGAACACCCACTAGACTCATCACACAGTCCTTGTTGCTGATATCCCAGTATGATTCCAATTTCAAACCGTGTTTTAGAGAGCATGATTGCTGATGATGGTGGAGACATTTCTATGCAGAACTAATCCCCCTGTGCCTGCCAAACATCACAAGCGGGTTTTGCACACCCCCTGACTGAGACCACTCGTAAAATCACAGTGCCAAGACAGCTCTCTGCCAAGTCCTCCATGGTGCAGTGATGGGCAATTTGGTTATAGAAGCTGCATTGCAAAAGCAAAGCTCCCATGCAATGAAACATAAGGCAGGCCCAGGGAAGCCCCTTGTCTCCGATGCCCTACGCCATGTACCCTTTTTTTTCTCCTTGCACTTGTACCTGTGTAAACTGCAGATGTTTGTTTTGTCTTTCAGTCATGAGGCTGTAAGATCAATGTTCCACACACAGATGAGGTGGGTCGGTCTTGAAAGCATCATTCCTCCCCCTTTGCCCCATGCCTCTCATGCCTCGTGTTTCATGGAAAAGCTGCAAACAGCTTGAGGGGTTCCCGCTGTTTCACTTTCCCCGTGTTCCGAACTTCTACTCCTCCCCTGTGTAAAGCCCCCACTAAACTCAAACCTCACTTAACTCTGCATTTTGTAGTTAATTAAAACGATAGTGGTAATACTGTGACTGTCTCCCCCATGACGAGTTCCCTCTCTGCCTTCCCACCCTCTCCCTTGGTTCCTCCTTGACGGTATTTCCCTTCTCCACTTCTCATTTCTCCTCCTCTGACTACGGCAAGAGCATGAAAGTCAGAAGAAGGTCTTGCTAATCTTGTACAGCCCAAAATAAAACCTTGCATCTTAGAAGATGAGAAATGATTGCATTACTGACACACTAAATAGTCCATGTTTCCTCTGCAACAAACGGTGCCCGTTGAATGCGTTGCCTACGGTAGCAGTACGTGAGATGTAGGTTTCATCCTTTTCTATCATAATACCTGATTAATGTTTTACCTTTAATGATGCCACTGTTACCTGATCCAAATCAACGAAATCATGAAAATGTATGTGGAAATAAAAACCCAGAAAAGTTCTCTGCTTAGCGCACTGCACTTGGTATATTATAGTCAGTCCTGATAAAGAGATGCTGTTGGCTTTAAACTTTAATTCCAGGGAAACATGTAATTTCCTCAAATAAGACATGAAACACTTTTGAAGTGCTCTTCTTCACCACTGCCACTTACTCGGTGTATTATAGATAGGACTATAAAAAGGGGCAATAGAGCTTCACTTCTGATTAGAGTTGCTATTTCGGTGCAATTTGAGTTCTGAGCTACTGGGCGCTCGCTGTGCCTGCGCGTGTGTCTTTCAAGGTCCTTGGTGCTTGGGGCAGACCCTGGGGAAAGAGCACGGGACAAGCTCAGGGGGCTGCTCTCGGCTGGCAGTGTCTCTTTAACTAGAGCATTTCAAATATACCATGTGTTTCCAGGCTTATCCCAAACGCTGTCAATGCCCTCTGCGCAAGGGATGGGTGCTTAAAACGTGCCTAAGGTGCTTAGGCTATCAGGGGCATCATGAAAGTCACAGGCTTGATTTTGCTTCTCCTGTTGCATGACTCATTTTAACCAGGAGCCCCTAAAAGTGTGAACAGGAATGTTTCTATGTGTAAACCTTGCTGATGGGAATTGCTCTTTTTCATGCACTTTCTCCTGGAGTAGCGGGTTGCACCTTTCTCTGGCTGGCATTTATCAGTGGTTGTGACATAACTAATAGCTGCCCTTTGTGCCAATGGCATGTTTAGTGAACAGTTTTGGATGAAATATGCCGTTGATATGATCTAACACCCAGAAAAGGTCAAGACCAGCCTCGGAGAGTCGTTTTCACAGCAGCTTTAGCACAGCTGAAAGGCTCAGAGCTACGCCCTTGGTGCTGAGAGTCTGTAACAGGAATTACAAGGGAATTACAATTCCTTTGCAGAAACATGATCACACAGAAAAAGCCATGTCCTCCCCAGAAGATTTATTTTTAAGTCACTTGATGAGACCTTTGGGTCCAATGCCACCTATGCCTTTGCCGAGACTTTCACTGGGTCCCATCTAAAGCACCTCACGTTCAGGTGGGACCCAGAAGGTCCCCCCCAGGTCCATCATGCCACAGGTGTGTACATCATCAGACATGCTGTTGAGCTCAGCAGGAGGATGATCAAGGCATGCTCCTCACGTTGAGGGTGTCCCAGGACTGATGTTACCACGTGGTACTGTGACGGTAGCGTGGGAGCTCAGACCATTGGACTGGCTTCATTTTGATAACCAGTAAGTATGCCTACCTGCAAAAATGTGGTCAACCAACTCACTGGTCTGAGAGGAGAGCCCGAGTTCACTGATCTCAAGTGCAGTGAATTATTTCTAACCATGGGTAGAGTCACTAGTAGATGGGAGAGCAGGTGGATGCAGAAGCATGACCTCGCAATTGGTATTGGGTGAAACAAAATAGGTCTCTAAGACCTTTTGAAGGGAAAGACCTGAGAGAAAGGCAGGTGTAAAGGTCTGGCTTTCCAAAAGCCTGTCGTTAAGGATTTGATGTGGATTTTGGTTTAGCAGAGACTGTCAGTTTTCTTGTGTTTAATTTTAGCAATATCAGATCAAATGGGCCATAAAAAAATAGACTATTTCCAGAGAATGGTTTCTAAGCCCTTATGTAGAGATGCATGAATGAGGTGAAGGCATCTCTCACTCAGCACCCACTGGGAATGTGTCTTAACTTTTCAGAGTGAAAATGATACTGAAAGCAGCACGGCTTGGGATCTGGGAGCCTAGCCAGGGATGGGTGGGTAACATGCAAAGCTGTACTTAAAAAAAGACCCAAAGTCCAAACTCAGCATTTTGCAAGGCTTGTTGGGTATTTCTGATCTCAGGGTTTTCTTCTGGCAAGATCTCCTGTGACATAATAAAAGTTTATGTCTAGGTTCAGCCCCCATCCAGATAAAATAATGGAGCTGTAATCTCTTTATAGCTCAGACCCTTACCTATCCCTGCTAGGGACTTGCAGAAAGGCAGGAGAAACTGGCATGACTGTGTTGTTTCTCTGTTTTCAGTTAACCAGACTGCTGCCCATCCCCACGTTGCCTCCCTAAAAGCTACAGCAGTACCTCAGGGCAAGGGCTCACCTCTGCAAGGCAGAGCCGGGTCACAGAATTTGTCCCTGAGGACTCTATGGCTGCACCTTTGCTTCTGTTGCTTCTCCAAGTCCACATCTCATCTCCTTTGCACTCAGGATTGAGCTGCGGGCACTGAGCAAGATTTCTCCAGGGGACGAGCTGACTGTTTCCTACGTGGATTTCCTCAACGTGAGTGAGGAGCGGCGGAAGCAGCTGAAGAAGCAATATTACTTTGACTGCGCCTGTGAGCACTGCAAGAAACAGCTCAAGGATGACCTGATGCTAGCAGTGAAGGAGGGGGAGAGCAAGGTACGGTTTGTCCCGCTGTGTACAAACCCAGAGGCTTCTGAGTCTCTTCCACCAAGGCGTCTGTGTGTCTCTGTGACCGTGGTTCCTCAGCCTGGGAGCACTCTGGAGGAAAAGAGTCAGATTTTGGCAGAAGCCTGACTAATGCCAATGTAAAAGATGAGGACAGAATTGAGCCTTGATTGGGCACAACACCAATTGAAGCCCACCATACAAGGCCAGTTTAATCCCTACTATGCAACATAAGTGCAGATTTTAATTTGGAAAAGCCCACAAAAGTTGCCCGTTAACCCAAAAGTCCATCAACAGGCAGAATGCTAAAATAGTGGAAAATTATGTCTAGAGCTGAGAAAAATGCTGGCATTTAGATGGTGGGGTTTTTTAGGAACTGAAAGGGAATCAGAAGTTTCAAACAGCAGAAGGAAAATGTATTGCAGGTGGTTCTTGGTGACAGGACTAAGCAGTGCTGCTGAATGGTTTGTAAAACATGTACCACCACAGCAGCCCCGGGAAGCTGGGAAGCCTGAACTTCCAGTCCCTCCTTGCAAAGGCCTGTCACAGGGTAGTTTGTACCATTGCTTGACATTTATGCATGGTTGCTGTGGGCAGACTGGCTGTGAAGAATTAACATGTTTGACTGTTCATTTTGAAGTAATCTGTGTTTTCCTTGGAGGTCTCACAAGTCATTGAGTGGGAGGTTGTAAGGCTGTCTTGCTGTCAGCAGTGGGATGTGCTGCTTGCCCTGGCTCTAGTTTATGAGCTTGCTGGTAGCTCTAAGAGTTTCTTTTTTGGTTCCTCTGCCCAAGGATATAATTGCTTTCTTTTCTTTTTGTCCTCTGTGTCAGTGTTATCTTAGAGGGTTTCTATTCCTGCAAAGCGTATAAGGGAAGGCAAAGCAAGGCAGGGCAATTTGATGTAATATAAAGTCATTGATCTGCAGTGGAGCAGTCATGTAATGAATCAGACAGTACAGCTCAGGGGCTGATGCAGGGCAGAACCAAACAGCAAATCTGGGGTGAGGAACTGTGACTTCAGACCAGGACTGCCACCAGGAGAGGCCCAGAGAGGTGCACCTTCCTCAGAAGGAATACAAAACCCTCAGCCTCCAGCTCAGCACTTACTAGAAAGCCAAGCTGAGTCCTATGACTTTTCTTTCATATATGTGGCTGTCAGGAAAGGCTGGTTATTGCAGAGTATAAGTCTCTCCTGGAAAGGGTTTGGGGGAAACAGGAATCAAACTGTTATCAGGATGCTCCTACAGGAGACAAGGCAAGGGACTAGAGGACACTCTTTGTTTGCTGGGTCAGGTTCTCCTGTAGTGCAAAAGACCCTGCAATATAATCTCATTATGAAATTATCAAGCTTCATTTTAGAGCTAATCCTGGCTGCTGAAACTCCTCATTTCTAATGTAAAGCTGCCCTAGAGCTCATCCCTCTGATGCAGAAGCATTTTTATTTGACTTTCTCTAGAAGAATTTTTGAACACTTCCTCCAATGGACGGTCTAAAAAAAATCTCAGCTCTCATTCAAGCCTTGACCAAGCAGTGAGATGCACCATCCCCTTGCCGTGAGCATTAGATGTGCTCTGCAGCACGCAGCAGGAAGACACACACTTTTGGGTCAACATCCTCCACAATCTGAAGCGCTTGTACGGAAAAAGCCTGTAACTATGCAAGGTGCATGATTTCAGCTATTAAAAATACACTCCACCCACAGACAATAAGTATCCAGAGTGACCTCACCCGCAGAGCATGTCTGTGTCTGAATTCAGGTCCCCTGGCCTGAGAGCAGCAATGCTCACAGCTGCATGGAAAAAGCACTATGAATATATGCCAGATGGACAGCTTGCATCCTCAACAGCTGCTCCGACCTCCAGGCCTTCACCCTTTCCAAATAGTAGCAAAGTTCCCATTGTTTAGAATGGCAACAGACTTAAGGGTGTTGTAAATGCAGGAGAGGGTTTTCATTAGACAAAGCCACTGTGGAAGTGCTGTTTAAAGAACCTATTCTGGGAGTCTTTACTCAGCATAGCGATGCGATTTGCACTTGTCTTTGAATGTGCTTCGTGCAGTAGGACACCCTGTGTGCTGCTCAAACAGCTGCCAAAATCTGGTTAGTCACGGTAACTTCAGCCTAATAGTACAGAATAATAAATCATAACACAGACATACGTATCCATAAATAGATGGGGGGTACATGGCTCTGAAAAGCTAATGGTTTTCCTTCCGTACTAACTTTTCAAGAGCTTTTCCCAACTAACTGAATTTCACAGATACCTCAAAAACCCGATTGACCAGGTGTGGTAAAAAGGCAACAGGCCAGTCCCGTGGTTCTGACTCTAAATCTTTGCATCCTTCATGGCAACGTTGTGTTTCTGCTTTGGATCCACACCCAGAGGTCCTTCCTGGCTGCAGGCACATGTCTGTGCTCTGGCTCTATCGCACATCTTCAGACCAGGCTCTTCTGCAAGCTCCTGGAGTCACGTGATTGTGGGCTGATTTCAGATTTCCCTATTATGAAAAGGAACATCAAGACAGCTAGAATAGTTTGAAACTGCAAATTTGAAAGGCTCAGGAAAGCTGAAGTTGAATGATGGTGTTGGATATCATACTGTTGTATTCCAGCATCAAATGAAGGAAGAGGAGGCAGCTAATTATGAACTGGTTAGTGTTTTGCCAGGCATGCCTAGATGTGCATCATGTCTTCAAATACATGGTGAAATCCAAACTTCTTTGAGGTGTGTGGGAAAACATATTTCATTCTCTGCATGCAGCTGAAATCTGAGGTCAACCATCTTATAGTGTTTGAATTTAATGACAGCATCTCTCAGACTGGGTAAAATATAGTGATCTTTCCTATCTTTATTCCACTCATCTCTCATTCAAGACTCTCATTTCTCTCAAGCAGATGTACTAGGAGCATCTGATACACATCAACTGGTGGCTTTCACAGCCTCTTTGGCATCTTGTGAGACCTCCCAGTTGCAGGGTCAATTCTGTCCCTTTTCCAGAGGAGGAGGAAGAGTCAAGGAACCCAGTTTTGCATGCCAGACGTACATGGCCGCTGCCTTGATGAGCAACACTCTTGTTGAAGTCAGCAGGACTCTCAACTTAGTAGGGGGACCATCTCAGCCCAGTCTTGGACAGGTCTGAGAGGCACACTGGGATATACAGCCAGCAGCAGAAAAGCAGCAGATGATGTGGAAGGCATCCTGCTGAGCTGATTTGGGTTCCTAGACTGTGGAACAAGCATCTCTTCAACTAGGGTATTTTGGTATGTGTCAGCTAGTGCATTTTCCTCACTGGTTCTCCTAATGTTGTCCCCAGCCCTCTGCAGAGACAGTGAAGGATGTCATCCAGTTCTCCAAGGACACACTTGAGAAGATCAACAAGGCCCGACTGGAGGGACTTTACCATGAAGTGAGTCCTGGTACTTTTGCTCTCTTGCTGCGTACGCACTGCCAGGGAAAGCAGGTCTTGTCCCTACCTACATCAGTGATTTAAGGGTGAACCAAGCCCCTGTGTACCCTGAATAACCCCCATGTGCTTCCTGCCCTCTTGTCACCTCAGGCTGCAAAAAGCTGATGCTGCTTTCTTCCCTCTGTAAAGCACAACCATGTCTGAGACAAAATCTCAGACGAATTTCTTTTGTAGTGATGATACAAGGAGATCCAGGTGAATCCCAGCACCTCTGATGGACAACAGTGTTGAACCAATGGCCTCCTGGGTGTAAAACATGAGTTGCAGGGCAAGTGTAATGAGTCAGCTCTGCCAGGTAGTGTCAAAAAAAGGAGGACAATGGGTTTGGGAGAGGGACAGGACAGTCAGGAGATTTGCCACGTCGAGCTGTGGGTTATGTTTGCCTGTGTTGAAGCTTCAACAGGTGAAGAAGCTTCACCTGGCTTCTGCATGTTGTTCATTTGCTGAGAGCTGAGGATGGGTGTGTGATGTGGGAGACCCACATCCCACCTGCAGCAAGGGCAGGACAAAGGCAAAGAGTGAGAGAGCTCAAGTCACTTCTTCCTTTCTTTTTCTTTTGCTGGCCCAGGAAATATTTAATTGTTCTCTTTGGAGTGTAACAGCTTCAGTAAAACACTCCAGGTTAAGCAACAGCCTCCAGGTTTGAACTTACTTTGGGAAAAGGCTGAAGCTCCCCAGAGCAGAAATCTGGAAATTGAGTCATGACTAAGTGCAGATGTGACACAGCTGAACAGACAGGCAGGGGGAAGTGCAGCTCCATGTCTCCAGCCCCATGGGGTCATTAAGGTCATTCAATGCATCAAGTGCTTGTAGGAGGTTGAGTGGATGATGTAGGTTATAAGAGTCCTGTAGGCACTTGGTATCTGACAAACCCAACCTCCTGGGGTCTTTCTTGTCCTGAACAGTAGATGTCACTTTTTCCTCACCAGTTTTATGAATGTGACTCTGGGAGAGAAAGCTTTGAGCATCAATCATTTTGCTAGGCTGATGTTTCTCAGCAAACCAAATCATATTCTGTCTTCTCCAACCTTCACAGGGGTTGACTTGGCCTCTAGGACTGGTATTAGACCAGTCAACCCCACAGGGCTTTGGTGGGGCAGCTTCAGGGCCAAAGGTGCTCAGACTTGCCTTTCCTCTCTCTGCTTCCTCTGGGTGTAGGTTGTGAAGCTGTGCCGCGAGTGCCTGAAGAAACAGGAGCCTGTGCTGGGAGACACGAACATTTACCTCCTCAGGATCCTCAGCATTGCCTCCGAGGTGCTCTCCTACCTCCAGATGTTTGAGGAAGCAGCTGACTATGCCAAGAGGATGGTGGACGGCTACCTGTATGTCTGTGCTCTATTTTTGGCAGCTCTCTGTGGTTATGCAACATTAGGCAGTGTGTTATAGAAATAATTTTCTTCATCTGCTCCCATCAGGGCAGCAGTGTTGGCCTTCAGACTGGGACCTGATTACATCCCCAGACAGACACTCCTCCTTAAATGCACAAGGGCTGCCAAACACTTTGATTTACTATAACTGGCAAATGGGTTGGGTTTATCTTTCATTAGCCTTTTTGTTTTGTCTCAGAAGCATTTCAAGGCTGCCCTGGTAGCAAGACGCAGAACCTGGGTGCAGGACAAAGATGCTGTTGCTGCAGGAGATGGTCTATCCCCCTGAACCCTGCAGGATGGAGGAAGTGCAGAGGAAACAGAAACTATGGCAAATGGCTGTCACTCAAGATATCCCTTCCCTCTTCAATAATACATTGATTTTTGTTTTGGCTAATTGGTATAAATAAGTCCTGTGGTAAAAGCTCAGTGAGAATAAAGAAATTCAGGCTTAGATCCAGGGCAAATCTCACAGTAAAAATTATGTACTTTATTATTACTGAGGTTTTACTGCAGGATTGATGAGTATTAAATAGAAAAAAAAATTAAATTAAAAAGTAATGGAAAAAAGTAATGGAAACCATAGGGAAGAGAGAAAAGCCAATTCCATCATCTTGTTCACCCTTTTTCTGAGAGCATCTCTTATCCATTACTTGTCTTTTTGGTCAGTTCTACCGTAAAAGGCATATGATATTTTGTTCTTTTTCAGAGGGGTGACAGAGTCACCTCCCCGACAATCCACTTCATGTCCCAGTCCTAGCACTGAACTAATTGAATGACACAGAGGAAATTGCTCCCCTCCCTGTTCCTCAGTTTTTCAGTCCGGAATGAGGACTGGCAGTCATTTCTTTCCTTGCTTTGGCTAATTCAATATGCCAAATAAGACCTTGAAGACAGGTTTTCAGGTAAGTCCAAGCAGCTTCTAACTCTGCCTCAGCTTCTAAAGTGGGATGTAGAGGCCAGGTTTCATTTTTCCCACCTGAGGCACTGACAGTAGGGGAGTGATCTGACAGTCCCCAGAGGCAGGGATTCATCTCCAGGGGGTGAGATGAACATTTCTGGAGTTTCTAGAACCACACCTCCCTGCTTTGAATGAGAAGCTGGTGGTTGTTGCATTCTCAATTTAGGCACTGCATTAAACATCTGAAGTTAAGTTGGTGCCGCCTGAGCTGTAGGATCAGATCTGGGTTTTGTTTGTGCCAAAATAATGTGGAATGACCGAGCTTGGTGTTCTCCAACCCAGGTGTCCAACTTTCCCCATTCCTCTTTCACAACTCATGTCCTAGTATAACTTGTGTCCTTGTGTAACTCATGCCTGCCCCTTTCGAAGCAGGGCTGCACATTTCAGCAGCACTAAAGGAAAGACACTCTTTGGTTGAGTAAACAGTCTGCTCTTTGACAAACATATCACGTCACTGACAAACATTTGGGAACCCAAATCTTTCCTGAACTAAAGTTACCTGATGTTTTTTCCAGGAAAATATACCACCCCAACAATGCACAGCTGGGGATGGCCATGATGCGGGCAGGAGTGACTCACTGGCATGCTGGTCTCATTGAAGCTGGGCATGGCTTGATCTGTAAAGCCTATGCCATTCTCCTGATAACCCATGGACCTTCCCACCCAATTACCAAAGACCTGGAGGTAGGTGTCATCTCCATACTGTTTGTCTGGGCAAAATTACATTCAAGCTGTAGAAACAACCCATTTGTCATAGCTGAAAGATGTATCCAGTACTGATTCCTTTTCACTAGCGCGGTGGTTTTCGCTAGATTATTTTACAGTCTGCTGGGAAATGCATGTCCCCTTCCTATGAGAGGTCTTCGTCCTTGAAAAATAGCTTTTATCCTGCACCAGGACACACATTAAAAATAGCCACTGAGCCCCTGATCTTCTTTGGAATGGCTGCGCCCAGGGACAGAGCCTCCCATTCTTCAAACTGCCTCATTTTGCTGCTCTCGGGTGGATGGCATTTTGTTTTGACTACATCAAATTACTCAAGGTGGATGTTCCCAGTTTACCAACTGATTTTCTTTACTGGTGCCCATTCTTCTTTATTTATTACTCCCCAGTCCTTTTAAGCCACAATGTGTTTTCTTCCTCAAATGACTGGCAGGTGTATTTCCTAGCTTAGGGTCAAGATCCTCAGATCCCAGAGAATTCCATCTGCTCAGCTATGATGAACTGTTTACAATTGCAGCTGGGGATCTATCATTTCTTTAGCCTTTAACTCACCTGGTGTGACCTGTTGGCTTTACAACATTTTCCTTTTTTAGCCAAAAAAATTACATGATACCAATTTAAATCCTCTATTGATATCTTGGTCCCTGTTATAGCAGAGACATAACCTTTAGTAGTGCAATTTTAGATCGAAAGAAAAATGAGTACCTAGTATCTAAAGCCAACCTGCCTGCTAACTCTTTCCCTAGATATAGCAGAGGGCAAGACCTCAGCACCTCCATTTCTAGATTTCCCTTCCCAATTACTTTAGGAGGAAAATAGTAGATATATGGCACATGCTTATCTCTGTGCTCCTAAACCAAGGGTTGAATAAACCCCCAGACACATGTAAACAGATTTCCTAAAATCCCTTCTGAGCCCCTGCTATAATGCAGCACTGGGAATGACTCTGCTCGTGGTGAATCCTGGGGTCCAGGGGGTGCAACAGTGACATGGTCAAAGAGGAGCTTAGCAGCCCTCTCCTCCTCCCCTGCTTCCTCCAACAGGAGGTGACTCCCCACCCCAGTGATGGGTCACAGCAAGGGTCAAGCCCAGGGTGTGGATGGGAAGCATGCTCATTCCCTGGCTCTGCATAACATCACCCTGAGGTCCTGCATCAGGTTTGGGAGCGGGAGGCTTCCCAGCAGCCTGTGGAAGAGCTGGGTGCAGGAAGAGCTGATGCCTCTGTCACCTTCACAGTACGCAGACAACCAGTTTTGAGAGAGTAACTGGATACCTGTGTCTAGTCAGCTTTGATCCTGCTGATGGGATGCTAGAGTAAGATGCATCAGTTGTTACGTGGCCTAGGACATCCCTTAAGGACGGTCCCCAACTTCAGGCAGTGCGTTATTCACTTGCTTCAAGAGCCCCTGTATCACAGGTTTTGTAACCTGTTGTGTCCCTCAGGTCATGCGTGTCCAGACAGAGATGGAGCTGCGCATGTTCCAGCAGAATGAGTTCATGTATTACAAGATGAGGGAGGCTGCCCTCAAAAACCAAATTCAAGTCATGCCTGAACCCAACAATGAGACCTCACCAAGCCTCTTCCACAAGAAGGAATAAGCCCTGAGCTTGACACAAATTCCTGGCTGTGGGATAACATCACCTGTGGCATCCCCAAACCCTGGGAACATGATATAAGGATGTGATCTATCCATAAGGATTGTTTCCAGTCTCACCAGTCTGACAGCATGGACCTGCTGGGGAAGAGTCCTGAGAAATCTTCTGAGAGCTCAAAGCAGAAGAGATCTTGGCAGAAACAACATTCTTTTTCTACCACTAGCATTAAAAATCAAAGCAAAAAAAACCTGTTATAGAATTATTTGCATTCTTATTGGAAGCCTGTATCTCTCTACACAATTCCTGATCCTGAAGCCCTTGGTTACATTTTAATTGATTCTTTCCTAAGTGTTTTTTTGTTTGTTTTGTTGGGTTTTTTTTTTGAGACTAAGTGGAATTCCTACATCCAGATAAATTAATTTGGGTCAATTAGTCTCCTTAGTTAAAAACCAGGAAATGTCTGCAGTGATGGCAGCAGATGGACATGAGATGAACCTGTGCCCAGAGCCAGTTGCACTGGTGTGGTGCACTGGTTGTGGGGTTTGCTCTAACTGAAGAAGTGGTTTCCAGGGAGGGGGATCCACCTTTGCTCACCTTCCGGGTGAGCTGGGGTCTCTGATGCCTTTCAGCACCTGCTTTTCAGCTTAGACCTGTGCTTAATCAATTTTGCACTGAGCAAAAAAGGGGTATTTCCTGGATCAGCTGCCAGTGGGCAGCCAGTGAAGCTAAGGAAAAGGTTAAAGGCAGTGAATCGATTTCTAGATAAAAAAAGGTCTTTCCTGTCTGCCTGTTTACCTCAAAATCAAACTGACGTGCTCCAGACCTTCAGTGGCAGCCAAGAGATGAAAAGAGATGGTTTGTTCAAGACTCCCCTACCTGCTTCTCAGCAGAATAGTAAGAAAACAAAACCAGGGCTTTGCCTCTTTGCCATTTCTCAGCGATTTTGCTGATGTTTCTCCAGATCTAAGATGAGTTCACTGGAGATCAACTCTTGATTTTTAGGAGCTGTTGAGATAAGCACTTCCATTTGTCCATGAGGTGCTCATCTGATGCCCAGTGTGACAATCTGTACTGATTCAGTTCTCAGCATGAGGATCAGTGTTGACCTGTAACATGAAAACCTGCTAGGAGGAGAGAGGAGTCATGGGAGAGATGCACATGAAGGCAAATTGGTCCTTTAGTGGCACGTGTTAGGGTTGCAGGAGGAGGTGGGGAAGCATTTGTGATGTTTTCCTAACAACTTGATCAGCTTTGTGTGGTTGTGGGAACATAATCCCAGGTAGGTATATCACACTAACCATATACCCATTTCCCAGTGATGATTCACACTCATCATTCAAGCACAGGACTTGGAAAAGGCAGCTGAGAAGGAAGAGTTTCCTCTCCTGTGTGTATCGGAAAACCACATCTCCATCCAGCCTGCAGCACCACGTAAGAGCTTGGGAGATGACGTTGGCACTTCTTCCAGGAGAAAAAAACCTTGTATTTCACCCTGAAAGAAGTATTCAATTCCAATTCAACCCAATGTATCAGGCGTAGTTTGGGGTGAAACACACACTGGACACCTGCCTGGGGCCCTCCTGCTTGTCAGGAAGGATGGGGAGGAGATGGGGATAGGGTAGTCAGAACCTGGAGGGTTAGATCCTGTTGAAGTGGTGTGAGGATGAAGATGGCAACTGGGACACCCGAACTGCCCTCCCCATGCTGATTGTTTCCCCAAGGCAGCTTTCCAGTCAGGAAGATCACTGACATTTCCTTGAGTCCACCTAAACCACTCCATCCTTTGGCCCTGCCAGTCACCCTATGGTCACTTTGGCCATGTGTGTAAGGGAAGGGAACAGAGCCTTTTCCCTGTCGGGTGCTTCTCCATCCACCCAGCCAGGGCAGCCGTGTGTGCACAATCCACTGGGACATCCCCAGCAGGATGCAGGTGCCTGTGCACAGGAAGGGGCTGGAAGAGTGCTCATCAGCATCAGCACATCTCAGAGGGTCACTCAACGGCTCCGAGACTGTGTCCTAGCCCAGCTCCATGCACCAACACCAACACAGTCTTGCCTCAGCTTGTTCTCCAGTTTCTGCCAAGGCTTGCATGGGCTTTGGAGGCTTGCATCTTTTATAGTAACAGGTAAGAGGTGGATGATAATGAAGAGGCCTTTAGTACAAATTTTACTTTAATGGACACATTTTACACAGTAAAATGATCAACGTGTGCAGGCTTTCTAGATTCTCTTGCTGATTCTCTTGTAGACAAGGTCTCCCATGGTCAACGTCTGAAAAACAAATGGAGAGCATTAGCTTTTCATGGTGCATGGCATCAGACTCTGTTTGGAAAGGATCTGGTTTTGCAAATCAAAAGAGGGCTGATCCCCAGTCTATTTCCTATAAAATGAATTATTAAAGCTTTGGATTTTGTGAGTACCCCAAAGCAAGTGTGGATCCCTCAACTGAGATCAGTCTGCTGCACCTCTCTTCCTTAAAAGTGCCAGACTCAGACCTATACATCTGGGTGAGTGAGAACATGCTCTCATTATATGCAACTTTGATCAGCAATGCCTGCTGACACCTTAAAGAGTATTTTTTGGATTGGACTATAAAGAAAAACTGTGTTCAGTACCTTGGCTGTGGAGCCAGAGTGCAAGCATGTGCTCATCTCCAGCACCTCCCTATGGTGCCCAGTATCTCTGTAGGCTTTCTAGGGCCAGACCCCTGAAGGCACCTCTATGCACCACTACTCCAGCTATTGCCCTTCTCTTCTGCACTTACATTGGTGATGGTGTCTCCATTGAGTTCGGTGACAGATTTCAGCCCTTTCAGGTTTGCGACCAGTTTGTTGTTACCCTCCATCTGAACAACAGCCTGGTAGGAGAAGACAGAAGCATTCATGTTATTGCTGGATACCATCTCAGCCCCTGCACTTTGTCCTTCCCCTTCTGTCCTGAGTTGCCACCATGCCCTCTGTAAGCTGTTTGGAGGAAGCTGCTCCTCTGGTGATTTTGGCTTTCCTGGGAGGACAAGGAGGGAGGGTTCTGCTGGTGGTGACTTAAAGCACAACAAGGGTATTGATGTTTAATTTTGCCTCTTCAGGGGTATGATTTTGCCACCGTACCTACTACTCTCCCCTTCAATTTGAGACTCACTCGTGGCTCCTGCACTGTTAGATGCCAGAGCAGGGACCCTTGGCATCCCCTGGCATCACACTAACACGTGAGTTTTTGGAGAGAAGAAGGAAGGCTCTTCACCCTGCCAACGCTGGTGCCTCCATGCAGCCCTGATGCTCCCTGGGACAGCTCCTCATGCAGCACCCAGACCAAGAGGAGCTACACATCTCCAAGGAGAGGACTGCAACAGCCACCTGAGCTGAGCCAGGACATGGCATGTGTTCTTCTCTCCACCGCCCACCTATTGCACATTGCTGCAGCAGCCTCCTTTGGGGTGGGCTGACAGGGAGCTGGGTGACAGTATGGGGCTGAAGGAAGTCTCAGTCAAGGTGAGAAACTATTTAAGGAGTTTTCAGAAACTCAGTTTTTCTGGAAAGCTCTTAGAGGAACAGTCACGTCTGCTGAGTTGCTGCTCCCCAGGAGCTGCACATCTAAAAGGCTACAGACAGCACCAAGCACCCCCAGGACAGCTATCACTGATCATTGAAATGACTCAAATAAATAACTCAGCAAAAACCGTTTCTGTTCATCTGTCTGTCTGGCATAAGACATGTTCACCTGCCCTTGAGTTGATGATTTACAGAGGGTGAAACTCTCCTAATAGCCCTTTTCCCGTATTTTATGCACAAGGGACTTCAGTGATGCTGGAAATCATGATACAGATGGTACAGCTCTCAGGGCTCAATTCAGTGGAGCATTTATTTTGTGATCATCCCTCCTGCTTTCAAAAGTCCCTGCAATATCATCTCCCGAGGTCGAGGTGAAAGGCAATATTTGCTGGTGGTGCTGTCTTGACATTTTATGAACCATTGGAAACTAATGTCCAGGAACGGGAGCTGACCCAATTTCAAGGGTGATAAATCCTCACCTTGCCAAATCATCTCACCCAGTGTAAACAGAAGCAGTGGAAAAGGCTACCAGAGAAGCTAATAGCCACTGGGACTTAAAAGGGCCATTTATTGGTTTATGATTTATTGGCTGACTTTCCTGCACTACCTTTAAATCAACAAAATGAAGGTGGGGGGGATGTTTCATGTTGCAACATGACAGAAAGTCAATCCCTTTCCACCTCAAATCTTTCAGACCTTTTGCTGTCAGAAAAATTTACCAAAGCATCTCTATCCTCCTATCCAAATGGGCTGCTAAAACAGTAGTTTCCTGTGTTTTCCAAACTGGCTGTTAAAACAGCTTTAGAAATGAAAGGCTTCATCTGCAGAAGTGCTGGTAGGGGAGCTGGTTTTGTAAAAGCAAAGAGGGGAAGTGTGAACTTCAGAGTCTCAGGCTCTGAGTTTCTCAGGAATGGACTGTCATTTTTGGAAATGTGTCCCTAAGAGACTTGCAGGGAGCAGGGCAGTGGGTGTCACATCTGCAGACTCGGTTTCAGCAATTAGCCCCTCCCCATTTTATCAAATCAGCCATGTAAACTGTGAGAGACAGAACCACGGCGGGGAATTACGCAGGTTTTTTTCCCTGTGTCAGCTTTAACACCCATGGTCTGGTCATTCCCTTTGCTTAAGTGCAGAGGAAATGACTGGAAAGGAAATGTAATGTTCCTGAGCTCCCCACAGCCTGGGCAGAGGAGCTCATCACTCACCTTGACTTTCTCTCCTGTCAGCATCTCCATCTCGCACTCCTCCCCGATGGTGAACTCGTTGTGCAGCACTTTGGTGCCAGTGGTCACAGTAACCTTGAACTTTTTCCCATCCTGCACGATTTCTGAGATGCTCTTGATGTCCTTACCCTTCTGGATCTGCTCATCAGGAAGCCCTGTCCAGTAACAAGAGATGTTAGATGGACTTTGGAGGCTTTGGTGGGCAGACTGCTGCCACCAAATGAATGTGGCGGGGTTTGGAGAGACACAGATGGGAGGATTTCTATTCCAGTTTGGAAAAACCTTGCAATAATGATGGTTCCCCAAGGACCACATGGCCCTGAGTCTGTTGGGGAGGAAGAATAGCAAATGCTGTCACCCTGGGTTTGTGTGGGAACTAGACACCTCCCTTGTCTCACCAGTGCGGCAGGGAGCAGAACAGCTACCTCCCTGGCTAAGCGTCAGATGGCAAGAACAAACCCTGGTTTCCTTTCTTCATTGAGAGGCAAGCAGAGAAAAGGCAATAAATCAAGTCAGTATGAGGGAACCAAGTGATTTTTTAATGAGATTAAGAGTCCCTCAGTCCCTCAGAACCAACTCACTAATATATTCTCCCAAAGCCTGAGACTGACCTGACAGGTAGAGCCCCTCTAGCACAGAACTGTGCAGAAGCAGTGCAAAGCCCTTGAATCCCCAGGGGAGCACATTCCTAAGCATGGACACTGGTGGAAATCTAGCTAGACACATTCATCATTAAACGTATAAACAAACCCCACTATTTTTCTGATGAATGGTGGAATCTGAGGCTTTGCAGCATTGTCAAGCAGCAGCAGCAGCAGGGTGGGCTGAGTGATGTCCTGATTGCCCTCAAATTTCACAGCCTGACGGAGCAGATCTGCAGTCACCCTAAGCCACCAAGGTCCCGCTGGTTTATCATGTGTGTGCAGCACTCTGCTGTGCTGGCCCATGGCTGTAGAGCCTTCTGGGACCATTTTTCTGCAAGCCATAAAATTCCACCCATCATCTCTTGACCTCCAGACACCAGTCAGAGAGATGCTTTCCCTGCTATTTCGAGATCACATCTCCAAGCACGTGCATTTAAAAAAAGCCCAACAGCTGCAAGATGACAGAAACAGGAAATCTGAGAGATGTTTTCAATCTCCATCAGCAGTGTGTCAGCACAGTTGGGCTCCCAAATATCAGTGGGATCTGCGGAGGCAAAGCAGCCCAGAGCACATGCAGGCACTTACCAAGGGCTTTCATAAAAGGCTCAAAATTTTCATGGGACTGGAGTTGGTACTTTCCAGTGAAGCTCATGATGGAAAGGCTCTTTGTGCTCCCAGCACAAGAGAAGGTGCCTTGCTGGTAAGCAGAGCTTGGTTTTATAAGGTCCTTTTGCCTTAACAGCTGGTCAGAGGTAAGATGATGTAATTCTTTTATGGCCATGTTCAAACATTAACATAAAACTGGGCAATGGTCAGAGATAAATTGCACTTCATTTTAAGGACCTCAATTTACAATGTGGGGGCAGGGAAAATCCCGTCAACCCATTTTATGGAGGTAGCAACGTGGCATCTATAAACAAATGATTAAAAAATAATTGTGCAAAGAGATTAATTATCAGAGGAATGAGCCAAATCATCTAATCAGCTTGCACTCTGGAAGCGCACATCTGGAAGAAGAGAAAGTGGTGAAAGATTATGGTGTCCCCTGGAGCTGTGGGGTTTCTACTTGATCATCTGTGCACGCTGGGTCTTTAGCACTGGCATGAAGAGTAGTGGCTTCATGCTGGGAGGGACTAATTTACACACTCCTTCAGATGTCTCACAGTCCTCTGGAGTGGGGTTTGGTGTAACCCAGATGTAGCAGTAGTCACAGAATCATCGTTGCTCCCTGAAGTAAAAACATGACTCAAAATCAAATCCTAGGCTTGAACTGGCCCATTCTGAAGACTGCAGTTTAATCCAGACTCCATCACTATGGACTTGCCTCCAAGAAAGGGGTTTTGGGTCGATATTTGGATCAGTGCCATTAGTAATCTACCAAGGTAATTGCCAGGAGCCACCACTAAAAGCCCCTTTCCTCTCCTTTCCCCAGAGAAGCCACAGTCACTCATGTACTGAAGGTACATCCCAGCCCTCAGAGATGCATGTCTCCCAACAGCTCCATCAGAAGTAGGGCCAGCAGCACCCTCCAAGCTGAGCCTGATTCTTTCTCCCAAAGCAGGACTTTTGGTTGGGCTCCTCTCCCAGTGTGGCTGAGCATCCTGGCTTGCTGCACAACGTTTGAGCATCCATCCACTGGATCTGGACTCCCAGTCTTAGCTTCTTGTTCCCATCCCCTATTCTGCCACAGTGAGTTCCTTCTCCCACCCAAAGTCACCAGCTCAGAATTTTCCCCCTTTTTCACTCACATGCCTTTTCCTCTTTGCAATTCTTCCATTCTGTTTTCTCATAGCACCTTGGGACTTCTTTTAAAGTGAAATCATGGATAAGCATGAAAAAAATCTATCTCCTTCCCATTTGGAAGTGCTGTCAGAGCCTTTTGCAACCACCCGTCCTACTCCTGCGGGCTCAGCCCGAGGCTGCTGTCCACCTCTGCTCTCTGCACTGCTGTGGTGCACAGTGACGTTGCCAATGCTAGATTTAGCCTGTTTCTGGTTAATTAGTACAGACACTGTCTGCCTGACGAGGCAGGAGGGGAAAAACCTCTGCTGGTGCGGTGTGCAGTGGGTGAAGTTGGTTGGGGAGGAGGTCTATAGGAGACATCACACCCCTACACCATGGAGGGGGCCAGGCAGGTTCAGAGAGCACTCATGGGGGGTTGGTTCATCCAGCAATTTCTTCAAACAGCTTTTCAGACTTTTTTTTCCTTTTATCCCCAGCTTCCCAACAGCAATGGCATCACCTTAGGAATTGCATTTCATTTTTCACCCCCACCCCAGATGAGTACCCCTGGGTCATGTGGGGCTGCGCTGTCACACGTCCCTTTTCACTATCAGTGGAGGACAGTGGTGACTGATCTCTCCGACCAGGTCCTGGCAGCAGCTGGACCTGGCAGCTCCCTGCCTCCCACCAGGCAATGTCCTCCGTCCATAGGCCACCTGGAAGCACACATGTGCCTCCCACACATTCATGCCCTGGACCTCTGGCTGCTCCTCCAAGCAATTTGGGTCTCCTCTCTTTGCATGATGGGGAGAGAGATTCAGACTTGAAAAAAAATCCTATTATTTTTCTGTTATCTGACTCATTTTGGAGCCCAGTGCTCCTGATACCCTGTGGGGGATCAACAGGAAAGCTCCAGCTCTGCACAGCTCATTTTTTCGCCCACCTTCATCAACTGAAGCAGCCTGGAGTTGTGGTTTTCATACATTTTTCAGGGAGATGCACTCCCAGACAGGCTTCATCTGGCCACATTCCACTGCCAGGGGAGCTACCCAGTTGTCACCCATTTCCATGTGCAGGCTAGGGAGAAGGGGTAGACAGGAACTCAGTAGGGAAAGATCTTTCTCAGGGAAAGACCTTTCTCAGGCAACCTCAGACACATCCAGTGCAATGAATACTTCTGAGCTGATGTCTAGATATGCTGAAGGAGAGAAATAGGAGAAACACATCATGGGTAGTGTCCCAGGGCTGCCTAACACCCTCCAGGCTCTCCAAAAGATGCCTACACATCTAGGGCATTTGTAAACGTTTCATATTATCCAAGATGAACCCAATCTTAGGTGCTTGAAGGTGCACCTTACTTTCTCTGGCTCCTGAGGAAGCCCCACATCTCAACCACCACAGACTTCTGAGGCCCACACTCTCCCTGAAAGACCCATGTGATCTTGGAAGGACATACAACCACCAAGCTAATGAGACCTGAGCCTAGGATAGGTTTCAGAAAAGCCCACCAGGTTTTGTCCCACAAATTTTTAAATGGTTATCATACCTAATCTGGGCAGCTAAACCATGTAGAAAAACACAAAAAAAATTTGGGTGAGAATTCGCCCTGGGCTTGACAGGCTCCTAAGGTCTGGATGTCTCCCATCAAATGTTAATTGTTCAGGACTCTCTTGGTAACTGGGCAGAAATTACTTGAGTAGTTGGTAGAATCATAGAATGGCAGGGGTCGGAAGGGAACTCTGGAGGTCATCAAGTCCAACCCCCCTGCCAGCACAGGAACACCCAGGGCAGGCTACACAGGAACAGATCCAGGTGGGTCTTGAAAGTCTCCAGAGGAGACTCCACAAGCTCTCTGGGCAGCCTGTTCCAGGCTCTGTCACTCTCACAGTGAAATTTTTCTCACGTTGAGGTGGAACTTCCTGTGTTTCCCCTTGCTACTATTACCTCTCCTCCTACCACAGGGCACCACTGAAAAGAGACTGGTCCCTTCTACTTGACACCCACCCTTCATATATTTGTAAACATTGATAAGATCCCCTCTCAGTCTTCTCTTTTCCAGGCTAAACAGCCCCAGGTCTCTCAGCCTTTCCTCGTAAGAGAGATGTTCCCATCCCTTCATCACCTTTGTAGCTCTCCATTGGACTCTCTCTAGTATTTCCCTGTCCCTCTTGAACTGGAGAGCCCAGAACTGAACACAATACTCCAGGTGTGGTCTCACTAGTGCAGAATAGAGGGGGAGGAGAACCTCCCTCAACCTGCTGGCCACACTCTTCCTTATGCACCCCAGGATACCATTGGCCTTCTCGTAGAAATGGAAACTCATGAGACAATTGACCCCATTTGGGACCCAGGTTGTTTTCTGCAGGTATCCTCTCCTCTTCTACTTATTGTGGATAGATATATCTATGCTTGCACCTTCATTGTGTTGGATAAATATGGACTATGGGTAACTGTTGGCAAGTTTGGAAATGCAACCAACTGATTCTTGATCAATGATCAAAAATAAAACTTTGTTTTGTCTGCAGGTGTTCTTCAGGACTCATGTTCTTTCATTTCCCCTACTAAAGAAATGCAGAAGTTCTTATAAAAAAAGAAGAAACCCTTACTGAATGAAATTTGGCCAGGGTAATTATTATCTAGCCAGGCCTGCTGAGCAAACAGCAGGTGAGATAAACTTAATCTCAATAGCAAAGTTCAGAATATTTGTGCATCTCCCCACCAAAAGACAGGATCTTTTAAAACATGACTTCACTTCAACTTTCCATGGCCACGGAAATGCACCTAATTTGCTTTAAAGCAAGGTTGAGTCGATTGACCATTTGATTAAAACTAAATCCATACCCTAAAACCTGGACCTAGTTTGTAGAAAGAGAAAAGGTGTGGATCATTTAAAAAAATTACTGAGGAAGCTGTATCTTGTGGGAAGGCAGCAGGCACTTTTGTGTTTAAGTTGCTTAGAAAAGAAAGTGTGGGGTCTTACAATCTTGTCAGGAAAAAAAAGGACTGAAGTGTCTCATTTCTACTTTTTGCATCTGAATCAAAGATATGGACTTGCAAAACTTCTCAGCTTCCTCCTAGCCATGGAGGTGTCTGAATGCTCTCTGTCCCAGGGTGATGAATCAGAGAAATGCTAGTTGGGAGGAACCTCTGGAGGGCTCTGGTTCAATTTCCTGCTCAAAGCAAGAACATCACCAACACCAGATCAGATCAGCCATGGCTTTGGCCCAATCTCAAAAATCACCTCCTTCATCCCTCTGGGTACCCATCCTAGGGCTGCACCTTCTTAAGAAGAGGTTCTCAACCCAAAACTCCCAAAGTGCAATTTGTGGCCAGTGCCATATGTTACAATATTTGCCATAGTCAAGAAGAGTTTGGCCTCGTCATCTCTGTAGCTGCCCGTGGAACAGTTACAGGCTGTTATCACCTTCCCACAACCCTTCTCCTGGGATTCCTGGTTCCATCTCCCACTTTCATTCAGTGTCTGCAGGGGCACTGGGAAACCACCCTCCTGCGTGCACTGCCTCTTGATGATTTGGACGTAATGCTGGGGAACAGGATTTTGAGTGTCAGGGCTCCTGCAGCAAAAATCCTTCTCTGCCTCCTCCCGTTTGAACTAGAACTCTTATTTAAGCTCTGAACTACAAAAAGGACTTTATAGACAGAGCACTGTGTGGGGAAAGACACTTTGCTGTAGTCCAAAACAGGGTACATTGCTGCCTTGTGGAGGTCTGGGAATGTCTTCATGCACCTCACTGCTATCTCCTCTCTTGCCCCTTTTATCTATCCTACTAGTGACTTCGCAGACTTTGTGAAGGCTCTGGTTTTACCTTGGTGATTTGGGAAGCTGTAGCTGGGGTCTATGCTGGGATTTTTTTAGCCTAAATGTGAAAGGCTAAAAGTCAGGGCTTTTGCTGATTCAGTTATGGTTTTCTCTAATGCAGGTCCAGGTGGACACCCCAAAATGCCTAGGCATTTTTAGAAGAGCTTGGTGACAAGCTTGCCAATCTCACATCCCCCAGTAGGCTTCCCTCTGTCTCAACCTGTATTATTGCTTGGGTCACCCCTATTTCTGCTGTGCTTGTACCTGGGAACTTGACCTGCTGCCCAGTTTTCACATCTCTGGTCTGATTATTTCTAACCTTGAGGAACAAAGGCTTCTTCGGCAGGCCACATGACTGCATTGCTTTGAAAGGTTGGATGGGATGGGAAAAGATGCTGCTCCTGCTGTGAACTCTCTGTTCCTCTTGGTTTCCACCAAGTTTTCAAGGAGCTGTGTTACCAAGACAGCACTGAGATGAAATACGGCACCTTTCCCAGATTTTTCTCTTTTCAAAATGGCTATGGCAGTCTCCTGGAGGCTGTCTGCCTCCAAGCTGTAACTTCCAAGCCGTAGACATGCAAGCGCCAGTTCGTATTGGTTTAGATTAGATAGGCCATTATCAGGGCTGTGATAAGACTACTGAAAGCAGCAGCTTATGCAGAGTGCTACTGCTCAGTAAAGCTTCCCATTAATGCTGAAATTCATCAAAGGGCAGCCCTCAGCCCCTGTCATCTTATTACAAAGGTCCCAGAGGGAGCAAAGGCTCAGTATTGCTTCTCCAAGGGCAATGAAGCGACTTCTCTGATAGTGTGAGACCTATCACTGCCTTAGCTTTGCTTGCTCACAATCACCTGAGATGCAGAGTTTACAGAAGAGCTGGCCTTTGCTGATTGGGTCTTGTCTTGTAGCAGGAACAAAGCTGCTGGCTGTGACACTCACCTCCCCTTCTCTTCCCTCAGACATCTGTGGTGTGGTGCTGGCTCCTCTCTCCAGGCACATGGACCCCTGCTCACGCCCTTGGAGGGCATGTGTTGTCCTTGCAGCTTGGCCTTTGGTGGAGTGAGGCTGTCCTCCATCCCACCGATCAGCTTATGGAGTCAGGGGACAATGACAGAAAATGGTGCTCGTTGCTTACCGAGCTAATTTGTGTCAGGACAGGGAAAGAAAATGTTGGGAAAGAAATGGAGCCATTAGTAGCTAACCTTCTTGAGTGAGCAAGATCTGGAAGAGACCTCCAAAGCAGTGCCAGTGAACATTTAACCATGCAAATGCACTTCATCTCACCTCACCACACCTTTGCAGTGCAGATGTCTCCATCTGATCCAGGTATATCAAGAGCCCCTGAGACACAATGGAAGTAAGAAAACCTTTGGCTGACCAAGTGGAGACTTAGCTGTTGGGTGGGCCTGTGCTCACCTCTCAGGCTAGCCCATCCTTTCTTTGATCCTCATTTATCAAGCACAGCAGCTCACTTAATGACTACTCACAGTGGGCTGCAGTTAAGCAGAACTTCTCAGGCCCATACAGGCATGAGGAGGAGACACTGTGTCTGTGTGCCCTCTTGTTTGCACTGAAGTTCTTAAGTGCATCTCACCACACCCCTGCACTATATGAATGTCCCATTCCCTGAAATGGCTTTTCATAAATACAATGTCACTACTGACTTGGTGTCCCACACCCACGATATCTAGTGGAGCCTCGCACTCCAGGGTGATCATCACCCTGGTATCTTCATTCCTTCAAAGTGAATGTGCAGATGCACTGTGCCAAAGATCACTGTCACTGTCTCTCTCTGAGCCAAATATATAACCACAGCTTATATTTAAAATACAAGAAAGTCCAAACAAAAGCCTCCAAGACCTTTCCTAGCAGATGTTGCTCCTTGGCTGGAGAAAGCAATGACACAAGAATGATGCACCAACCAGAGGCTTAGTGGTGAGGCAGGACATTGCTAAGAGGAGGGCAGAGAGGTTGCATGGGGTCCAAGAGCACCTGAGTTTTCACCAGGTTCACAGCCAGGGAGATGCTCCATGGGAAATGACTGTGGTGCCAGCAAGGCCAGAGTTGTGGACAAAGTCCAGGATTGCCACCGGGTATGTCCTGCTTGTTGCTGCTGCCATGTTTGCTACAGACAAAGCACCTCCCTGAGCACAGGTCGCCCCATTTTGCATACAATGGAGCACACAGACAGACTGACTTTCCCAAAGTCCCCTGGAGAAGCTGATAAAGCAAACAAGCTGTAAGTGCTCAGCCTCCACACCACCTTCCTTGTCAAGTCCCTAGCAGGCAGTCGTAGAGCCCATATCCTGGGAGACTGCAGACTTGGAGATAAAATTTGGACCCAGGGTTTAATGTAAACTTTGGCGTAGTAGGACCAGATTGCACAACGTTCTCCAGGTAATAGCCTCTTCCACGTCACACCGTGGAAGCCATCACAGTACAATCCTTTCCTCTCACTCCCTTTCTGCTCTGCCTTTACAAAGCACAACATGGAAGTCCTTGAGCTTGTTGTGAAACACCTCACGGTGAGGAAAGAGCATTGCACCCAGCTGTGGGGAAAGGGCTAGTGAGCTGCTGATTTGGCAGCTCCTTGCCCTGGGAAATCACCAGAGGTGGAAGCAGAAAAGTGTGTGTGTGCACATTCATAGATGACAAGAGGTGTTGTCCTACATGGAAGTCCTACCTCATGTCGACTGAGACACTGACAATTGATATCAGATTTAGAAAGATGGAAAAAGAGCCACATTTGCTGTAACAAAGAGGCAGCTCCATGCACTTCCACTCTTTCATGGTTGTATATTTCTATCTTATGTCTCCTTGACACAAAGCTCAGACAATTAGTCTGGGTGCACGTTTGCCTGTGCAGCTGCAGAATCTCTCTGCAAACTTCCCCAGCACCCTTCTTACTATGGATCTCTGAGGCTCACCAACGTGTGGGTCTTTCTCTGAGAAAGGTGGAATTGAAATAATTTGATTTCTGCCCCAAACCTTGAAGTTTTTACCTGGAATCTCCCTGTTTTCCCTGTGCAAGTTCATACTTCTGTGCATGAGAGAGCAGGGGACACATGACTTCTTTAACAACTCCCACTGACAAACTTATGTACTTTTTCTCAGACAACATGATAATTCCCACTGGGCCATACTCTGTACGGGGTAGTAAGTGGCATTGCAAAAACCTAAACATCCTTATCACCCTTATCACTGGACCTGCCTGGCATTGCTTTGGTCACTTACAGGTCTGAAAGGTTTTGTTTGCTTATGGTTTTCAGACACCAGACAGCTTGTGGGCAGAAACAGGTCTGGGAGATATGGGGAGATTTTTGTGCTGCTCAAGCTTATGTGATGCTTTTTTATTAAACTGGGCACCATTCTGATCCTGATTGTGAGTTGGGGTCTTTCCACATGACTCTTTCTGAGTGTCTTACTGGGGGTAGGCTCCAGAGACTCCCACGAGAGAAGAGACCCTGCTGAAAGGAGAGTGGTAAAACCCCAGGGGGAATCTCAGAGAGAAGATGGGGGGAACATGCAGAACCTCCTTCCTACCTAGATAAGCTCTTGTGTTGGCTCACACCACCCAGGTTTGTAGCCTGTGCTCCTGTTGCAGGACATCTCTGGTGCCTCCTTTTCCTCCACTCCAAAATGGAGCTCCTTGGAGACATTTTTCCTGGCTGTTGCTTGAAATCCCGGTGGGATGGTTGGGCTTCCGTGGCCCAAAAGGCGGAGGGCGCTGTGGGAGGGTGGGAAAGGCTGGGAGCAAGCCAGGAGCGGCTCCCTGGGGCAGCGTTTGTGCCTGTTCTCGGTGAATGCAAAGGCATTGCCGCCATCTAGTGACATCGGGCTTCAGTGGTGGCTCTGGCAGAGCCTGTGGTCCCCAGCGCTCCTGGGGCTGGGTGGGCTCTGCCGGGGGTGTGGAAAGGGGACCCAAACCCAACGCCTTGCTTATGCTTGGGACATATAGATGGGCCCGTTGTTGGAGACGATAGAAAGCTGCTCAGCAAACCTGAAGCTGAGGGTGTTGCAGTGCTTTCCTTTGAGTGCCGCAACGCTTTGGGGTGAGACCTGACATTTGGGGGGAATTTGTGCAGGAAAAAAATGGGCTTCTCACTGCTATAGGTGCCCTTCTGCTTCCTCGGTCCTCGCCCTGCTTTGGGATGCCTTTAGTGGGTGGAGAGGTTGAGGAAATTCCATCTGGAGGGATGAAAACTGATGCACTACAAAAAAAAGTCGGGGAAGTCTGACAGCAGCCTTAGCTGGGGGTTGCAAGTAAGGCTGGTTTCCGACAGGTGAGTCCAAAGATCATGAACTGCTCAGGAACAGACAAGATCCAAAGTGGAAGTGCAAATCCCAGCAGGAATATGAAGGCACTGAGTAAGACCGGGTTAATTAAAGGCTATTACATTTTCCAGCTCTTGATCTGCTGCTGCAGTGGATGAGCCCCGACAGGCTGCCGTGCAGCAGCACAGCCACTCTCTTCCCCTCCTTTCTTTCAAAATTCAAAAGAATGTTAAAAAAATGGAACTCTGAACTTTAATGAATGGAAACTGCAGGGCTGAGCATGGGAAAAGCCCTCCCAAAAAATAGCAATGTCACCCCAGTGTGTGTTCCAAGTGCTTCCCATGTTCTGGGCTCACCTGCGGCTGCCACACGAGCAGTCCCTGTCATGGCATTAACCGCTGACCTCATTAGCGAGGGCTGGCATTGCTGAGAGGCCAAGGACACAGATAAAGTGCTGGCAACAGCCCTGCTGCTATTCCTGTCTGCGAATGCAGAGCAGCAGGTATCCCAGTATAGCCCTTTTTTCTGCTGGGTTCTGCGAGGGATGTGATGCTACAGGCATCATCAATCTCACTGTGAGTTCTTCCCTTGAAAAAAAAAAAGATTTAAAAAATGAGATGAATCAGTGAAGTCATCTCACAGAGCAAATGCACACATTGAAAGAATTAGACACACAGTGAGTAAATGCCCAGAGACATCAAGTCCCATGCTGGTGGGAGGAGGTGAGCTCCCATGGGGGTGTGCTGGGTGACCCGTGCAGAGATGATCAGAAGCACATTGGTGATATTAAATGATTACATTGGTAATAAAAGCTATTGGCTTGTGCGGCTTCTACTAGGGATTTGATGCCTTCCTCATTCTAGCCTACATTTGAGCTGGGCTCAAAGTGTGTCCTGAGTCTGTGTGGGCAGAGACAGATGCAAGGAAGGAAAAGCCTGAATTCCCCTCGGCACAGTCATGGGAGGGAGGAGAGGTTAGAGGCAAATCATGTATCCCGCAGCTTTTAGTATTTTCTTTATTTCTCATATTTCACTGTTTTGTCTAGAGATGCTACTTGAAGGGTTTTTTTCTGTCAGCTACCACTAGAGCATGATGGGGAGCTAGGGCTTCGTTTTGGGGATGTCTGCCACTTGCCTCAACTGGCCAGGTGATGCTGCAGTCTTTCAGTGGCTCCAGGGATGGCCCTGGGGAGGTTTTACTGTCCATTTAAACCTGAGCCATCCCTGAAGAACAAGGTCTGGCCCTGCTGCCTGTTTTTTCCAGCACCATGTGAAAGGACCTGGATGCTCATAGGGGTTGAAGACAGACTGCCATTCAGGGTCAGCACCCTACTACATGCCAGTGTGCCATGAGGACCCAATGGCTGTGGGTACAGAGAGGACCCTGGGGCCATAGTGGGTTTGAGTGGATCAGGATGATCTTTCCAATTTAGTGAGAAAGGTTGAGCAGAGAGATCTCCCTGTGGTGGGGAGATGAGGGCTGGTTGGGTGATATAATTTATATAATTATCATTAAGTAGCTCCTGTTCTAGCTGATGTCCTAGAGGTGGTTAGAGAATGGAGACTATTAACAGTAATAGTGGCCCACTGAGTAAGCTCAGATATATTATTAAAAAGCTGCTGTTTGCTTCCTGCTCTGCAACAGCTGCCCTGTTCAACCTTCAGCAGCACCATCATGGGCAACTTTGTCCAGAGCCTGAAGTTTAGGTTCTGCCTCCCGCTGAAGAGCTTGCAGAAACAGTCCTTTTTGGATGTTGGGTGTTGAAAATCCCATCTCCACATCAGTGCTCAGGGTAAAGACTGGACCACTCTCTACCAGAGACTTTTCTCATGCCTCCAGTTGCTCACAAGAGTTAGAGAGGCAGTGCATGTTGTGTTGGACTCTGATGCTTTGGCGGGTGATGTGTCCCTTAACGACAGACGTGGGCTTCCTAACTCAGGACTGGCTGTTATCAGCCATCCTTTGTACCTTTCTTTCCTGGGCTGAAGTCCCCACGCACGCTCCAGCTGCACGCACTGGGCTGCGCCCCAGCTCCAGGCAGCCACCAGTCCTGTGCTACCTTGCCCTTCAAAAAACACTTATCTATTAAACTAAAAACTAAGGAAAGGGATACACAGCCCTTCCCTGAAAAGGATAACTGAGGGGTTTTGCACAGCCCTGCACACGTTCCCTTTCCCTCCCGTGCCTCAGTTTCCCCACCGGCAGGACCGGGCTGTTACGATGTCCCAGCCTCGCAGGCTGAACGCTTGGCTTTGCACAGCTGAAAGACTGATTTTGGTTGGAGGGGAATTCCGGAGGTTCCTAACCCAAACCCTGCTTTAAGCAGGTTCCGTCTCGAATTCAAACCCCGCCTCAGATATCTCGGGTGCCTCAGCATTTCCCTAGTTGACTTTTGAGCGTCTCCGTGCTTATACTGAAGCCAAGAAGCTTCCCCGTGCCCTGTGCTTGCTCACTCCCGCGGTTAAAAGCTCTCTTAATATTTAACTAGGTGTGTCCCCCGCTGCCCAGCACCTCCAGGAGCAGCTCGGCTCCTTCTTTGCCGCACGTTCCCAGCCGCAGGCTCGCTGCGCGGCGGGGACTCTTCCGCCAGCCGAGCCCGGCCGGGTTGGAAGCGGCGGCGGCAGCGGCGGGCAGTTGCCGGGCCGCTTTCCTGCCTCCTGCCGCTGCCTGCGGGTGAGGTGGCCCGTGACCTCGCTGTGCCGTGCCGAGGGGCTGCCCTGGTGGCCGGAGTGCCCGAGGTGGGACTGGCTGTGTGTGGGGCGGTTCAGGGCGCTGGCGCGAGAGGGGAGCAGGTCCCGGCGGCGCCGCCGGCTGCCCGCTGGGATTTGCCTGAATCCGGAGGATTGAGCTCGGCCCTTCCTGCCGGGAGCTCAATCCTGCCCTTAATTTAACCCCTTCGAACAACATCGGCCCGATCTGAAAACACCGCGGTTTCCTGTTACTGATCGATTGGTTTGTTCACGTTTCGGAGATGCGCTATTTCGCAAGCAGCCCGTCGGGGCCGTGACGCGTTTGCGCCGCGACTTCTGCGCCGCCAGGGCTGTTGCTCGGGCCGGGGAGTGCCCGCGGCGCAGGGTGCGGAGGCCGCCGAGATAAGCGGGACGAGGAGGCTCCCGCCACCTCTGCGGACCCCAGGCAGCGGTTCCCCCGCCTGCAAACGCCGCGTGCTCTCCGCTGGCCCCGGCTGCTCCGGCTCCCCGGCTCTTTTTGGGGAGGAGGTGGCTTCTTCCCCGGGGGGCTCTTGTCTGTCCACATGGGAAGTTCTGGGGGGAGTCAGCTTGGGATGAAGGGCTTTTCCCAGCGGGGGCGGGGGGGGGATTCTCTGGGACCCTGGCAGTGACTGCGGTGCCTCCCCAGCACCCATGGAGTACATCAGCACGCGGGGCAATGCGGGGGCCGTCGGCTTCGAGGGAGCTCTTTTCTCCGGCTATGCACCCGATGGAGGCCTCTTCATGCCCCAGCGCATCCCCTCGCTGGACAGGGACACCCTGAGCCGGTGGAGCCGCCTCTCCTACCGGGAGCTGGTGAAGGAGCTGTGCTCCCTCTTCATCACCACCGAGGTGATCCCCCGGCACACGCTGAACGGTGAGCATCAGCCGTACGGGGAGCTGCTCACTGGGGTGTGCATGAGGATTTTATGAGGGTGTCGAGATGCATCTGCCTGCCATCTCCCCATCCTCTTTGCCACACTCAGAGGATGGAGCCTGCTGCACCATCGTCTGCTCCTTCCCGTACCCTGTTCTCCTCTGTCACCTTACTGGGACTCGTTACCTTGGAAAAGGTGTCCCCTGTGTGCATTCTGGTGACTGCAATAGCGATGGCCGGTGCCATGCGCTGCTGGGGCACCCTGCAGCTCTGCTGGGCTCCAGACCTGCCCTCCCACAAGAGCTTTCTGCTGCCTTTCTCCACACTGTCGTCGAGAGGCGATTTTTAATGTCTTTAACATTGAGCAGCTGTCGCTTCCACCAGAGGGCAGCTGCAACCTCTGTCTCAATCCCACCTTACCAGAAAATTTGGGTTTCCCGTGTTTTGTATGTTAACACAGTTTGCTCTGATTTTGTCGAGTGTCCCCTGGGGTTACTTGCCGTGGAGCTATGAAACACAATGAAGTGGGACTGGTTTACTCCTAATAACTAAGAACAACTTGCTGGATATCTGTCACCTCTCCGGCAACTGAGTCTTTGGTTGTACAGAAGGCTTCCTAGGAAGCCATGGGTCAGAAAAATACTCCTCTACGCAGTCTAACACTCCCTTTAACTGTTTTCCTTCCAGACCTGATTGACAGGGCCTTCAGCAGGTTCAGGCACAAGGACGTCGTCCATCTGTCCAGACTGAAAAATGGGCTGAATGTTTTGGAGCTCTGGCATGGGGCTACTTTTGCTTTTAAGGATCTGTCCTTGTCCTGCACAGGACAATTTTTACAGTACTTCTTGGAGAAAAAGCAGAAGGACGTCAATATTCTGGTGGGTGAGTACATCTCTTTGTGTGTGGGGGTAAAACTGGGCAAGTCTTTAACTTGAAAGCCATCATCCCACAACCCTCCTTATAGATGCCCTGGTATAGCCTGGTGGATGGCTGGTGAGTGATCTCTGGGCAATGCCAGGGTGGCTGCTCTAGCCAAAATCATCTTATGGAGCATCTCTGCATCTTCTTCTTGAAATGCAGTGATGCAGGTTTGACCCATGCATCATGTTTCTCATTTCTTGATTCTCCCTCACCTTGAAACAGGAACTTCAGGGGACACAGGGAGCTCTGCAATCGAGAGTGTGAGAGCGCAGAAGAACATGGACATCTTTGTTCTGCTGCCCAAGGGGTTCTGCACCCAGATACAGGAGCTTCAGATGACGACTGTCATTGAAGACAACGTCCACGTCTTTGCTGGTTGGCATTGCTGTTGGACTGTCCACTTTATGGCCCTGCTGCGTCAAAACCATGACCCTGAAAGTCTCAGAGAGTTGCTGCTTTAGCAGCTGCATCCAGCCGGGTCACTGCCATCATGGTCACCATATCTAGACATCTGGCTAATCAAGCAAACATCCCCAGTTTGATGACTTGACTGAATGAGTCAAGGCTTCTTTTTCTCCTGGCCACAGAGCTGCCTCCTTGCAGGCAGTTGGTGTTTAGCTGCACTGATTTCAGCAGCATTTCTTACAATGAAAACAATCGAGAGTCACCCCTTCCCTCTGTCCTCTCACCTTCATGGTGGTCCATCCCCTACCACTATGCCATCCCCATAATTGGAATCACCAGTGGGTGCTTGAGCTGCCCCATGGACTCCTCCTTTCATCCTGGTCTCACCTTGGATTCCCGTGGTGGATGCAGGCATTTGCCTTTCTAGCAAATATATACTTAGTTTAAGCAAGAGCCCAGAGTGCAATGTCTGCAGAAACCACCCAGCATCCACATGCTGCTGCCTCATAGACCCCTGAGGCAGACAGGGAGCTCAGGATGCCTCTGGTCGCAGCAAACCCTGGGGCTTGGGACTGGCCCTATTTCTGAGCAGAAATACTTTGTGCCCCATGAGCTGATGTTGGCAAGTCTAATCTTTCCTTTCTCCTTTTGACAGCTCATGGGAACAGCGATGAAATTGATGAGCCCATCAAGGAACTGTTTGCTGATGTCGATTTTGCCAGAAAATACAATCTGATGAGCTTGAATTCGGTCAATTGGTCTAGGATTATGGTGCAGATTGCTCACCACTTCTATGCTTACTTCCAGTGCACCCCATCCCTCAATACCACACCACTGCCAGTGGTGGAAATTGTTGTGCCAACAGGAGGAGGAGGAAATATCACAGGTGAAGGGAAAAAAGATAGGTTAGATAAGGAAGAGGGTGCTATGACCTATGGACTAAAAGCACTTTGCAGATACAGGGCATTGCTATTCATTAAAACACCCACTCTCTGGTAGGATTTGTTCAGAACCACTTAGATTTTATTACTTATGTATGGCTATTACTCATTCAGGTGTCACTGATGATTTGCAAGGTGCATAAAATCCCAAAACACCTCTTGATGATGACAGTAGCTATCTTGAGCATGAGTGCATTAGAAGAGGGCAGAATGTGTTTGATCCAGAAAAAAGAGGGAAAATACTGTGGCTCTGATTTCCTGAGTGAGACATTAACAGGTGTGGAGTCCTGCCTGGTCCTGTTCTGGTTTGCATGGTAGTGCCATCAAGAGGACCATTCTTAATTCCATAATCTGGCCTTCTGAGTACTCGATTGCCTCAATCCCAAAATAGGTGTACAACTCTCCTATGAAAGCAATAAGGGATTTGATGCACTCAAGTGTGTTCACTGTACTCATAGGCTGCCTGTCTCAGGCAGCATTAATAAGCTGCAAGAGCCCAGCTTCATCTCTCTGCCTGAACAGTAGCTGCCTGACCTCTCAGTCCCCCACCCATCCATCTTCATCTGTGGAGATGCCCAAGGGTGAGTGTTCAATGGCAGGTGGAGCATTTCATCCCTGGATTTTATAAGCTGCTGCTCTACCAAAACATTAAAGACAGATAGCTCAGAGTCCCTTAGGGAATGTCATTTGTATCTGCTTCTGAACTACATGCTCGATCAAGTTGTACAATGAGTTCTTTGCTAAATCTCCTTTCAATGTTTCTTTGTCAAGTGTGCATGTGCTTTTAATTTATTTTTTTTCTAGCTGGTTGTATTGCCCAGAAAATGGGCCTCCCAATTCAACTTGTTGCCGTGGTTAACAGCAATGACATCATTCATAGGACTGTTCAACATGGAGATTTCTCACTGTCAGAGAGTGTGAAGGCTACGTTAGCATCAGCCATGGATATTCAGGTATGTAATGAATTGTCCAAAATAGGAAAATATAAAATATTACATAATTTAATAATGTTTTTCCTTATGCGTTGTTCTGCCTGGTTTATGAGAGTGTAATTCTGCCCCTGGCAGTGTCTCTCAGCAATGCATTACGAGGTGCGACTCGTATTGAGCATTTATGCTACAGACTGCTGAGCTGAGATAGATAAAACACCTTCTTCCTCACTTTTCAGGGCTTGTCTTGGTAATCTTCATTGGTAAACACTGGGTTTCTGGGGTTTCATTATGTGCAAGGTTAGCAAGAGAGGGACGTTTTCTCAAAGCGGGACACTTACAAAATTATAAATCTCATCATGGCTTGAGGACTTTGTTGATGCTTCTGAAAGGCTCCACCAAGAGCAAAAGAGAAGACTGTGAAGAAAGTAGGGAAGCCCAGAAGAGATGCCTCGTCTGTGGCCACCTGCAGCTTGCTCAGAGCAAAACAAGTCACAGCAGGCAGGCAAAGGCCTCAGAAAAGAAAAGTCATGGAGGTACAGGAACCAAACACCTAGAAGCAAATACCTCACATTTCTTACCTACCCTGTGATCCTGAAGAATTGGATCTGCTTCTAAACAAGTGACCAAAGTGTGAAACCCTTGTTGTTGTATCACTGTGACCTTAAGCTACCTGGATTTTCTAAACACATTGGGAGGACCTGGTAGTCTGGAGGAGCTGCCATTCTTTGAGGTCAGTAAGTCATTATGCCCCTATCACCAGGCTGCTGTGGTCTGCAGCTTGACTTTCCTCCTGAGGCATGATTTTGTGGGGCTCCCCACAGCTCACAGGGTAGCTGGGGACCTCCCTTGTCCCATGTCCATTCAGTAACATTGATCTACTGAGGCACCTAAACATGTGCAAGACTTTGGGATCATGAGGGAAGGCAGCCAGGTGAGGTGATGTCCAGAGATTCTTGAGGAGCTGGATGGGTGTATCCCTCTGCGCATCCCTCTCCATGGCTGCACGAGACATCATTGTTCAGCTCACATCTGAAGCATCCATGCAAATATTTCCATAGCTCAACAGATTGTTCATGCTGGAGGGAATTTAGGAGGTCTCTAGTTGCAACTCACTCAAAGCAGAGCCACCCCTGAGGTCAGACTGTGTTGCTCAGGGCTTTTTCCAGTCAGATGTTGGAAACTGTCAAGGATGGAGGGTGCACCACCTCTTCAGGTTGTCTCTTCTGCAGACTAAGCTAAAGCAGAGAAAACTTTTCAGTTAGACACTAACTTAAGAGTTGAAGGTGAAGTAGAAAATCTAGTGTGGATGAGCCCTGCAAGGAGCAGGAGAATCTCAGCAGGTGCTGTGCCTTTGCAGTACCTAAAGCCAGTCAGAGGCTGTTCTCTGGCACTGGGGTCAGCAAGCACCACACAGCTTACGTTCATGTGCCAAAACTTTCCTTGGGAATAGTCCCCAGCTTGACCTGTCCTCCAAACTGGGCATCAGTGTTCTCCTGGACAACTCTAGTGGCATGCGACAAAATCAGACCAGAGACATGGCTAGTAACTGAAATGGCGAGGCCAGTGATTCCACCAGTGTCCTGGCCCAGTTCAACTTGCTGGTGTCAATGTAGTGACCTATGGTGGAAACCATAAGGCTGTTACGAATGGAGGGTGAAGGGGAAGGTCTGGATGTGGGAGCAGGAGAAGGAGTGTTAGGAGGATAGTGCTGGAGGCACCTCCAGTAGCAGGTCATTGAAGTCTGGGCACGCTGACACGTAGCTTCTCAGGACAGCAGGTTGGGAGGCAGAGGACAGCCTAAAACAGGGGACAGCCTAAAGCAGGGGGCAGGCTACGCCCAGGCTAGACTGAAGATTACAGGCTGGAGGCTCTGGGAGATGATGGTGGGAAGATGAAGGACAGGATTAGGGCCATAAGCTGCTCAGATAGGGACACAAAAGGGTGATTAAGTTCTGATGACTTGCCAAGGTAGGACAGGATGGAGAGACAAAAGGTCACAAGCACTGTCAACTGCAAAAAGGTATAAAGAACTCATCCAAAACCAGCACTTGAGCCCAGGAGATGTGTTGAGGACTCAGTAGTCATGGTGCCCTTTGTCCTGTTTGTCCTTACAAGGTATCTTGGCAAGACCACCTGGATGAATGTTTCTTGCTGCTTGTGAGCGTGTAGGAATGAGACAAGGAGCAGTGAAATGGGTTTTTGGGACCCTCTTGTATGGTCTTGCACCAAGTGTTGCAACATGGATTGCTACACAAGCCATACAGGCCAGTCAGGCCCTCTATGTGCCTTCTATGTTCACAAAGATTATCGGTCAGCCCCGCAGGGAGCTGGGTGTCTCATTAAGTCAGGCAGGAGCTGGGTGACTCACAGCAGCATCTGCAACACCAAGTAAACAGCTGGATATTTCTGGTTCTCAAAGACAGAGCGTGTTATTAGCCTGGGTTCCTCGAGGTGATTGTACAGCTCTGGTCACACCATTGATTTATCGGTTGTTCCCTTCATTAGGTTTTTTTTTTTTAATCTGATGGTCACTGCCAGACTGCTCTGACAGGTCAGAGGTCTGGAAGGCATTGCGCTCCCAAAGACTTGTCTTGGGACATAGGTATGCAGGGGGAAGACACAAAGACCACCCAAACTCCCACCGAGAAAAACGCAGCAGTAGGTCCACAACCCTAATTAGACATCAGAGAATCCACACTGGTGCTCTCCCCCTGAGACTGAGGCTCCTGTTGCTGCTGCTCACCTATTGCCCTGTTATCCCAGGAGCCTTACAACATGGAGAGGATCCTCTGGCTGCTCTCGGGCTCTGACAGCCACCTGACGAAAACGCTGATGGAGCAATTCAGCATCTCAAAAAGCCTTCAGCTGCCACAGGATTTGCACAGAAAGGTCAGTTCCTCCCGCACCCAGTGCCGTGTGTGTGCGTGGCTCAGGAGATTTACTGCTACCACTTGTTTTCAGCTCATTTTCAGAATAAAAGAAGTCACAGTGGTGAGTTTCCAACCAAAAATTTAAGCGTGAGGCTGGAGGAGTTTTGTATCAGTGTCTGTGCATGGAAATGTTAAAAACCTCTTATTAATGATTTTTTTCCAAAAGAAATCTCTTCTTTGCAAAACTGATTAAAAACTGCCTATAATTGTTTAAGTAGAATATGCACCCACCCCGTCCTTGGCCATTTCAGTGCCAGCATTGGCACCAAGGCATCGGGCAGTATGTGCCAGCAGGTATTGAACGTGGTGTTTGGGAGTGGGTCTGATGGGTCCAGTGCTGCAATTCAGCCTCGGTGTTGTGGCAAATGGGAGCACGGACATGAAGCAGAGAGAAATACAAGAGAAAACCAAGCATTAGGGTTGCGAGACTCTTTGGGCCGGATGCAAAGTTCTACCCCTTCCCATCCAACATGCCCTGTCCCCCACTGAGCATCCTTTGCCTGGTTCCTTCTGTTGCTTGTGCAACAGCAGAGTAGATACTAAAAACCTGCATTAGTAAAAGGAAGAAGAGCTATTACGCCGAGGTGGGTTTTACAAGCCCTCAGAAACTCCCTCAGAGCATGCAAACAAACAGCTGAGTCTTGGCTCCTCTCCTCCCATGCTCCCAAGCACCTGGGGATGGAAACCCCTCACTGGCACCCCACCCCTGCTGCCGTTTCCAGCAGTGCCTCACGCGCCAGCTGCAGCGGCCACCCCATCTCCTGCAGGCCCCGGGGAGCCCCAGCTTCCATCCCCCCTGATTTGTACTGCTTTGCTGCATGCCTGTGGCACAAGAGGACGTGTAGGGTGGTGATGCCCTGTTCAAACCTCCCTGTTTCCCCCGGGACCGCAGCTCACCGAGACCCTCCGCTCTTGCTCGGCCTCTGATGAGGACATCGTGCGAGCCATCCAGCGCTGCTGGGAGGAGAACCGCTACCTGCTGTGCCCCCACTCCGCCGTGGCTGCTCACTACCACTACTCACAGCCAGATGGGTAAGGACAGCCCTGGTCGGGAGCATTTGGTGTCCTGGTTTTGGCTGGGATAGAAACAGAATCAACTTTCTGTTTAGGAATTTTTGAGAAGACTGCAGCACCCAATTTGTCGAGAACAAAGTTGATAAGACACTTTTTTTTTTTTCATTTGTGGCCAGATAGAGTATCTGGGTCTCCACAGTGATCAAAGTCTGTAGCAGTTTTGAGTTAGCCAGGTGCAAAAGCTCGGAGGGACAAAATCCAGGACAGCTGACCCAAAGCTGGCCAGCAAAAGTGTTCCATACCATAAACACCACTATAAATGAGAAAGTTTACTGAGGGTGGTCTTTTCTCCTGATGGCCACCTTCCCTGGAGAGTCTTGCCCATCGTTCTGCTCATGAGGCTGACTCTCCTGTTTGCTGTCACTGCTGTGATTTTGCTGGAGCTGTGGTGCTCGCAGTGCCCACCATCCAGCATTCACTGCTGGGACTGTGCTGCTCATGACCACTGCGTGGGCTGAGTATAACTTTGTGTGCTTTCTATTAGTATTAGGGGGGTTATTATTGCTTTATTAAACCTGTTAACCTTTCAACCCATGGGTCTCCCTTCCTTTTCCCAGTTCCCCCTCTCAGAGGTAGGTGGGTCATTGGGTGATAGTACAGCTGCCTAAATGAGGACAGTTGGAGACTGGAGCATCACTTCTCCCTTTGCTCCTCCAGCCTCTCCAGCTCTGGGCTCACTTACATCAAGTTTCTTTGCTTTTGTTTCCTTTTCAGCATGCCCCGCTGTTGCTTAGCTCCAGCCTCCCCAGCCAAATTTCAGGATGCCCTGCTTCAAGCTGGCCTGGTTCCTCAACTCCCCTCTGAGATCACTGCCTTAACAGCAATGGAGACCAGGTCCACTACCCTGGAGCAGGGGCAGGACTGGGCACAGGCACTCCGGGAGCGGATCGAAGCCGCGGCACAGCGGTGGGGGATCGCTGGGCAGGGGGTCACGCAGACCTGAGCTACCAGCGCATGGCTGGCCAGTGCCTTCCAGGGCTCCTTTTCCATTCCCAGGAGAGCTTTGTGTTATGCTGGGAGGAGAGTGGGTTAGCAAGAACACACTTGGCTGTTGAATTATATAGACTATTTCATAACGTTGTCAGTAAAGAGCTCTGCAATTGTATCCTTTTTGTCCTAGTAATTCATAAAACCTGATTGAAATGGAATCAATCCGCCTGTTCCATCATTAATAGCTATTACAGAAAGCTCCCTTAGGACTATCCATGGTCACCCGCTTCCTGAGCATTTCTCAGGGATTCTGACCCCATGCTGGGATGATCAGGCCAGCAATCCCTGGAGCACCCGAGGTGCTCAACAGGAAACGCATGCAGGGCTGGAGTGGATCCACTTTACCCATCCTGGTAGTCTAAGCAGTGCCAGGGAGCATTCCCAGAGATCAAAACTTGCTCAGTGATAATGTTAAATAGAAGATTTTTTTTCTTCCCTGGACATGTTTACCTTAAGGAGCTACTTCCCAGTGCTGTATCTCAGAGCTTTTAGTCCTAGTCCTGATGCGGACTCTTCCTGGACAACTTCCACCGAAACAAATAGGAAATGGGAAATTCCCTTTACCTCTGCCTGAAGTTTCAGGTCTTTCAATACCACGTTCCCATCATATACATATAAATATATAAATACCTTGTGTGGGAGCTGCCTCCACAAGTCATGCATCTGGCAGGAACCTCTTGTGCCTAAAAAGGGTGAAAAAAGAAGGAATAATTACACTAGGGGGGAAAAAATCCCCCTTTGCCATCAAAAAAAAATTCCCCCTTTGACATCAAAGGAAGTCCCGTAATGGGAGGATTAATCTGAAGGTTTAGTGGCATTTAGCAGGGTAAAAGTAAATTCTGTGAGGTGAATCAGCATGGGATGTTGCAGAATGTGCGGGAAGAGTGGGAAGCTTTCCCTGGGCTGCAAGCCACCTTGCTGGCACCTGGGCAGCCTTTTCCTCAGCTCCCCCCAGCCCTGCTCCGCCTCCTTCCATCCCACCGAAACTCTGCAGGGGAGGAGGGACCTGTGCCTGCTCCAAGGTGGGGACCGAGGCTGCCCCATCCCAATTAACAGGGGTGAGGGAAACAGTTGAAAATGATGCAAAACCACCCAACACTTGGATGCTGGATTTTTTAGTGCTAACGGCTCTACTAGGTGCGTGGGTTGAGCAGTTGGGAGGAAAGTGATGGTGGGTTCCAGAAAAGGTCTGATGCTTCACGAAGCCGTCATTCACTCCTCTTTGAAAGCGGAACTGGCCACCAAAACACCTCTTATTTAAGCAGAAATGCAGCCTCATGCGCATGAATATCCTTGCCCCAGAAGATGGCTTTTCACTGGGGGTGGTGCAGCAAGTGGTGGTGCTGATGAGAAACCCCCCCTGACCCCATTTGATCCCCATGATTGTCTGCCCCTTTTGTTGATACACATGTTATACTTGTTGGACTCCACCACCCTTAATAGCTGCCTCCCCAGATCTTGCGGTTCTCGGCCAGGGATGGCTGCCCAGTTGTAATTTAGCTCTTAATCATAGCCTAAGACACCCTACAATGGGGGTGAGGCCAGAAATTGCACCCTGCTCCACAACCAAGCGAGAGGTTGTAAACCTGGCTTGTTGACTGGAACTGCAGCAGGAGGAGGGGGCTGGACCCAGACCCCTGTCTGGGGAGCACTGGGAAGGATGGGGTGAGGGGTACTGGACTTGCAGCCTGGCAAAGCCCTGCTGTGTTTTGCAAACAGAAAACACGGTGAGTACATCCCCACATTCCCATCCCAGTGCCCCAAAGCAGTAGGATGGGTAAAGGGTCTAGCCTTGCTGCAGACAATGACCAATTGGGATGAAAAGAGGCTTAATTCTCAACCATCCCTGAGGATATATCTATGGGGTGAGGGTGCTACTTCTCCCCCAATCCAAACCAGATGGTTTTTTGGGCAGGACACTAGAAAACCTCTCTCTGGGCTTTCTGGGGCAGAAACACAGCAGGAAAAGCCTGTTTCACACCTGGAGCAGAGGCAGAGGGAGCACAGCCAGGCTCGGCTTGCAGGGCGGCCGTGCTCCCGCAGAGGGCAATGCGTGGCCACCCGTGGCAGCCTGGGTGCCCAGGATGCAGGGATGAACCTGGTGTCATGGACACGCTGTGTCCCATCTCCTGCTCTGGGACCATGGCATCCCTGGATGCTCCCACACTGGGACCTCCCACTTCAGCCCCTAAGTGGGTGCTAGCAGCATTGCTTGCTGCTCCTCAGGTCTCTGTCTGAGAGAAAAGGCCAGCTTAGTTTGGTGGAAAGATGGAAAACAGAGGGAGGAAAATCGTGCAGAAAGGCAATACATCTTCACCCAACACTTTGATGGGTGGCTGTGGGCTCTGGCAGCTTGATGTGTTCCTGGGGTTAATGATACACCTTCCAGAGCTGATCACAAACCCAGGCCAGACATGGGAAATGATTTCTCTTGTACATCAACTGCTCATGCTTTCCTCCAGCAAAAATTCCAATTTTAGATCCCTCACCCCAAGCAGATCTGACCCATGTGATGTAGGAGACAGTGACCCCCACAAACCAGTAGCCATCTTCCATGTGGGCCCATGTTCTCCCACAGGTCAGGACACACTTCACACTGAAGGACATGGCTGAGATGTGTTCCTAATGCCTATGTAACTCAAGGAGAAAGTAATGTGTTGGGTTGGAGATGCAATGTACTGGGGTAGGGGAATAGGATCCCCCATGGCTCAGCTGGAGGTCTCTACCCAATAGCTCACATGTATCAAAGCAACTTTGCTGTCCTGTAGCCATCTGTTGGTGTGTCCAACAAGGGATTGGGGTGCTTGTCCCAGCGTGGGTTGGGATCTCTCTGGCTACACGTGGGGTCTGCCCTTTAATCCATTTGCATCTGAGTTAGCAGCTGTCCCCTGACATTGCAGCCCATGGCAACAGTGCAGTAGAGCCACGCTTTGGTTCATCACTCCAATCATTAAGAGTGCCATTAAGAATGCTGTTAATCGAAGGGTGACATGGGATGACTGGCCATGTGGAGTGCTGGCTGAGATAAAGCTCAGAGGGATATAAAAATCCCCGATGGGCTGTGGGTGAGGAAGCTGTTTCCCCTGAGCAGAGCAGTCCAGCTTTCCCCTGTGCTTTGCTACCATGTCCATCCGCATTGTCCAACTCATGGCCACCCATTCCATCCCTCCCACCCAAGGAAGTGATTTTGGGACCCTTCCTCCACTGACCAGGGCGTCACGTCCTTCTGCTCCAGTGTTACCTTTATGGGCTGGGAGGAGGACTCCACAACATGGTGAATTATAAGCCAATGCTTTAAAACAGTGTTCTGAAGGTTTGGGAGTTGAATTATTATTTATAATGCCCCAGGGGTGCCATGTAATTTATGGACAGGTATGAAGACAAGTAGGCGCTCAGACATGGGGATGAGCCCAGTGCAAATGCCAAGATAGAAAGATAGATAGATGGATAAATGAAGATAAGCTTCTTGGCCAAGAGATTGAAAAGCCTGCCCTTGTAGATCTCTGCCATCCTAGGGTGATGCCTGCTATCCCAGTCCTCTCAATCCATAAAACATCATCTCAAATCTGCTGCAAATCATTTCTTTACTTTTTTTTTTAAGAAAAATTAATTTATCCCAAGTGCAAAGAAAAAAAAAAAAAAAAAAAAGGAGTTGCTTTGTTGTTGCAATTTGCTGCTAGGCATTCCTATGTGTGCTAATGATAAGTATTAATTAAATAGCTTGCTGTTGTCTTTTAAATGCAGTTCTTTCAGGCTGTAATTAAACACAGACACCCAACCCTTTCTGTCTGCATAGAAAGAGGCAGGCAGGCCTCCGGAGCTCTGCACTTCTTTCCTTGTAGCAGGAGAGAAGTGGAAAATGAGGCAAAACCAGTTTCCATTGAAAACTCACCACCCTGTGCATGTCCTTCACGGGGAAAGAAACCAGCTCAGGGAAATTAAAGGAATGTGACTTCCAAGATCCCAACCCTGCAATCAAATTGAGTTTATATGCCCTTAAGATCTTGCAGCTTCATACATTTTAAAGGCGGAGGAGATCATTTTGTTTGATCTCCGGCCGTTGAACATCACTCTGCTGCATTCATCATTGTTGGCTTAAGAACATCTCAATCCCAAGACAGGAGTGCACTCCTCTCACTCACTTCTTGGTTTCCCCATTTTTTTGTCATCCTTGCTGTGTAACAACGAGGCACTGCTGTAAATCCCCATCCCTGTGCTGCTCCCGTGGTCAATATTAATCTCCCAGCACAGGGTGTGCTTCTGAGGGAAACCTGAGCTCCTGCCAGCCCTGCTGCCCTCTCACCTCCCCGCCTTCAAATAAAAACTCAGCACTACAGCCCCCTAGAAGTGCAAATAAAAACGTCAGATGCTCACTTGATGGAAAGCAACCCCCAAATAAAATTTGGCATATGCCTGCAACGTGGAATGATACCTACACCCAATGTTATCCCTGCTCTCAAAGGCAATGGGGCTTCGCTTGTCTAAAATGCTGCTGTTAATCAATAAATACACGAAGAGACACTCACTGTCTGCTGTATCACTTTTAAGAGTGGAGGGGGAAGATGCAGCTCACTTGGAGGATACCTTGCTAAGAGATGGGCCATGAGAGACAGGTTTCTGTCCCACAGCTGCTGTAGGGAGCGTGGGGGGAGGAGAGGCTGTGTAGAGGGAGCAGAGCCAGCTCCTGCCGGTCACCCCAAACCCACACATCAATCTGCAGCTGGTCCTGAGTCTCCACAGACATTGACAGTGAAGAGCTTCACTGCAGCAAACGCAGTGGGGAGCGTGTTCAACAGCTGCACATACGTATATTTTTGAATGGAAATGTTTAAGGATATGTTTGTGTCATTTATAACCTGAGATCTGTAGAGTATGTCTAATAAATGCACAGGGACTATAAGGCGGATGTGCCGGTGGGGGTCCTTGATTTGGGGCAGCACAGCCCTTTGGGCACCCTGAGTCATGCTCCTTTGCCTTGATGGCTCCTCACACTCTTCAGAAAACAGCTACAGCCCTTTTGGGGTCCTATCAACCCAAGGCTGGGTTTGCTGTGGGCTTTTATGTGCCCTCAGCTCCGTGGCTGGGTCTGTCCTTGAAGGTTCAATGCAGCCAGACACGGGTACTCACAGGGAGTGAGGAACGTGGGATGGGGTCTGGGACACTCGGCAGGCTCCTACCCTGGGGAGGAGAGCACAGGGCTGGGAGCATCCTTGGAGCTATCAATGTTATCAGCAGCAAAAGTGGCTCAGAAGAGGAATTTTCCCAATTATTTTTATTTTAGAAATGAGGAATGGAGAGAACGAGAAGGCAAAATAATAAAATAAAAAAAAAAGAAATTAAAAAGGAGAAAGTAAGGCTAGCTTGCATTCAGAAATTAAATATTTAATGGAAAAGGAATTTGAATTTGTTTGGATTCTAACAAAAGACCTTGTTCCACCAAAAATGAGCTGATTTTGAGCAAAAAAATTAAAATAAAAATATTTTGAGTAAAAAAAAAATAAATTGTTTTTTGAGACCAAAATGACTCACTCTCAGTCTAAGTAGTTAAAATTGTATTGGAGTTTTTGGAAAGGAAAAAAAAAATCAGAAATTTGGGAAATTTTAGAAATCTTTAAAACACCGTATCACAAAAAAAGGTGATATGAGGGAGAGGAGAAGCATTGCCTTACGAGAGCAAGAGGGGGCCGGAAGGGAGAGAAGCTGGTGGCTGTCTTGTGTGGCTCTGTTCTTGCCCTGACACCCCTGAGATCACCCTGAGCACTTTAAGATCACGAGATACTGAAAACAAAGAGTTTGTGTTCTCTTTTCTCTCTTTATTTCCCTGCCTTTTGGGGCTCCGAAAGCTGTTCAGCTTTTTTAGGGCAAGTTAGAAACTGCTTCTTAAAGAAAGCAGAGTGGAAAATCACATGTAATGTGGCTCCAGGAGGGTGATGCTTTCAGAGAAACTGCAAAAAATAACAATTCCTGGGAAAAAAATATAATTAGGAAGCAATGAGCACAGGTAGATAATGATAATTCATGCAATTCTTTGCTATCCATCTCCTTGCTCTTGCTTTGGGACTCCTTGAGCAGACAGCACAGCCTTTTGCACAGGAAGATTAAACAGCAGTGGGCTGCTGCTGTAAAGGATGGGGAGGGCAGAAGGGGCTGTGAGTGAACACAGCATTATTTTGGTATCAGACACATGGAACGGAGCAGGACTCGCTGTGCTAGATCCTGGACTGATATGGAAAAAGGCAGATGACATTTTTGCCATTCAAGTTTACAAACCAAGCTTTAAACAAAAGAGTAGCTTTTGGGGACGGGGTCTTTTCTGTTGCTGGCTTCTTGTGTGACCCCGGGGAGCATCATGATGTGGATAGGACCAGGGGAACCTTCCTGAAGCCCACCCATCCCTTGACACGAGCCTGATTGCTGTTACATGGGCAACTCTTGGGGTCCCACACTGGCTGGGGACCGGGCTGGTGCCACCTCCTCACCCCAAGCTTGGTCCTCTGCAGCTCTGCTTGGTCCCTACCTGCCCGGCAAGGCACCAACATCCAGCTCCTGGGAGCTCCTCGCTTCCACTCCTCCAGGATGCTTGTGGGGATTAGCCAAGCTATGCTCCCTAAACCCATCACATGCGTTTCAATAGTTTTAATTGTTGCCTTTAAGATAATTACAGGCTGGAGAGAGCGGACAGGAAGAGCCCTGTGGATTTGCACCGGGGCTTGGGTGCACCGCTGTGTGTAGTGCGGGAGATTTGCCACTTAGCAGTGTTTTTCCTGCTTGGGAGAGCGGTTTGCACACCGCAAAGAGGGAAGGACTGGAGGTCCCCACTTCCCATGGATGGTGAAACTGGAGCAATGGGTCCCCTTGGCACCCCAGTCCACCCACCCTGGGGAAAAGCATCCCCCAGCACTGAGCTTGGCAGTCACTGGTTCTTCTCATTTAATCACAGCTTTTTCCTCCTTCCCAAAGCTGGTTCAGAAGGGAACAGACACCTGAAATGAGCAGGATGCTGAAAATCTGCCTCACAGCAGGGCAGGGAGCACCCAGGTCCCCCTCTGGCTCAGAGATGAGGCATCAATTTCACCCAGCCCTGGCACTCTACTTAGCTCTTAGTGAGTCGGATCACATGTGGGATTTTTTAGAATCGTAGAATCATTAAGGTTGGAAAATACCTCTAAGATCATCAAGGATTTATTATTTACATGTATTTATTTATTAATATCATTTCTCAATTATCATTTATCATTTGCCATTTATCATTTTAGGATATTATGATTTATGCTGGCCCTTCGCTGCTGGAGAAAACATCTTCCTGATTTTAAAGGGAGATATCTCAGTCCCTCCTGTAGCCTGGAGTAATTCAATATCGAGTGAGAGGAGTGTGGAGACTGCTTTTCCCATATTTGCACCTTTCTTGCAATTACTTTGTTGGAGCTCCTTGGGGAGCCGGACAGGCCAGCTCTCAGAGATTACATGACTTCCCGGGTGCTGCCTTGATGCAGAGGAGCTGGGGCAGCACTGAGGACCCCTCTTGGGGCACAGACTTCCCTGGAGCTAACCGTGCACACAGGGTTTCTCTTCTAAAAATGGAACAGCCTCTTTCAGTCCCTTAATGAAGTGCATCTTGAGCACCCAACATTAATGCGTCCAAATTAATCCGTATAGACTCCTGTGCCCAAGGGCACCAGTGTGTTTTGGTAGCTAGGCTGTTGCTTTCCCATGGTTTAAGGTGCTGCTGCTCATGAGTGGGTTGTCCTCATCTCTCTGATGACCAGCAGAGATGCTTCATGATGCTGAGCCTGGAGGGCTTTGCTCTCATCTGCCTGACTTTGTGATTAAGAGGATGAGGAGTGCTCCCCGCCTTGTCTCGGTACCTTCCCCAGCAGGAGATGGGAAACTCCTCATCTCTCAAATATTTCCTGACCATATGAGAAAACCAGTCCAAACCTCAGTTTTTCTTGAGATCTTCTCCAGCCTGGTGTGTCAGCATGAAACCCAGTGAGTGGTTCTTGTCCTTGCATTTGTAGTAGCCTCTTTATCACTGATGTATTTTAAAATGAAGACAAGATTTCATCTGAAGACAAGAAATTGCTCTAGTTCAACCTGCTGACTGCAGGACATCTCATGGCCGTGCAGTTTGAAAGATCAGGCTGGTTGCTTGCAGACATCAAAACCAGCAGTTCATGAAGGTGTAATGTGGGGCCCAGCACACTGAGGATGTGATTTGGTTTAGTATTTAATCCTTAGAAATCCATTTAATAGTACTTCCCATAAATTTATGCCCATTTTCCACCCTAACTCTTAACCCTGAAATAATTTCAGCAGGAAAAAGAGAGAAATAGCTCAGATATTATATAAATGTGGTGAATGTGAGCGGGCTTCTGGATGTAGGTGAAGGGGATGGGTCCCATTGCTGCTTCCAAGGTGAGTTTTGGGGACCTTCTCTGTCCTTCTTGTGGGGTTCAAATCTACATGTGCAAGTGGTGGATTAGATGTCAAACTCACCCCAAAATCCAGAGCTGACCATCCTGAGGGGCTCCTCCAGGATGGGATATTCCCCTCCATGGCTTTGCCCCAGCAGTCCTTCACATTCCAGTCCTCTTCTCCCTGTCCTCTTGCCCCTTCCCTCCTCCTCTTATTTGATGCATTGGCAGAGAAATAAAATCATCAGCTATTGCTTTATTGCTTTCCACCCGTACTTCCCTCACGGGCATCTGTATTTCTGCAAATGTTTTTAATATTTGCTAATAAAAGCAGCTCCAGTAATGACATGCTCGCTCCTCAAGACAAAATTGCTGGGACCAGCGTTATCTAACAAACTCATTTTGGCACAAGCCTGTCTGCGTGTGAGCCATTTCTGCCCATTCACGGGATTATCAGCCATCTCTGCAGCCAGCCCCAGCCCTCCTCTCTCATTCCTAGTTAATTGGTGTGAAATTGGAGCAAGTTCTCAGGTGATAATGTGTTTGCATTTACTGCTTCACTGAACCACCCTAGCCACTCAATCCCAGCTTCATTAAAGCCTGAATCTCAGCTTTTGCTCCTGGCTGTGAGCTTCAAACCCTATTTCCTGCGTGGCAGACATACAGCCTAACACATGTCAGGAAGACAGCTTGAGTGGAGCTGCTGGGAACAAGCAAGGCTACTGCCTGGGCACCGCTCCGGGAAAATCACGTTCGCGGTGGGAGAGATGCTCGGAGTCCCCACGGTGGCTTCATGCTGCGTTGGTTGGCTCTCTGCGCTTGAAAAAAAGGCATATTTTGTGCCCTTTAATTATCCTTGATTAATGAATTAAGTTTTTATTTCTTTTTTTTTTCTGCAGCACTTTGAAGATAAAAAGCCTTCGTCTGAATTCCGTGATTAGTATTTAAAGACTCAAGTGAAATATTTGTAGGCAGAAAAACCTAACCGAGGAATGCCTGTGTTCAAGCATTCAATAGGGCCTATTCACAGGGTCGGATTCCAGGGTTATTATTAGCAATAAGGTTATCTTTGGCATAATCTTTTTATGCTCAACATGCTACTGGATTCCACCCTCCCGTTTCGCTCGAGCCCTGGGGCAAAAGGTATACAAATCAGAGCTGGTTCAAGCCTTGCAAATATTTTTCATGCAAACGGAGCTGAAGTCTGGAGATGTCTGCCACGTTTCTATTTAGGACCATCCGTAAGGTTTTTCCAGTGCAAGATGCATGCCCTAGGATGCTCCCACACATGGAGAGAAGTGTGTTGCCCCTGAGATAGCTCCAGCCCTGCCAGCCCTCGACCTGCCACGTATTTGGGGACACCTGTGACACTCCATGGCACAACCCTTCAAACTGCTGATGGAACAGGATGGATCAGGTTGATCCTACTCCTGCAGGTTACAGAGGCAGCTCAGAGCATCTCTCTGGTGTGTGAGATTTCACAGGTCTGGACACAGGTCCAGGCTCAGACAGGTCTGGACACAGCCAGGGAGAGTGAAGCCCTGCCAGCCACACCGTTGGGTGAACCTCTCTTCTGAGCAGCCAAAAGTGCTATCTGCCAGGGTGGATGTGACCAGGGGGTCCCACCTGCCCCCAGTCCCAGCCTGGAGGGCTGAGACATAAGCAGAGATGTCTGGGTTGTGGGCTGGCAGGAATGGGCTGATCTGGGCACAAAAGCAGAGAGCAGATGCCTCCTGCCTCTTAATTTGGTTGTATTTCTAGCGTTCGTAAATCTAAAAGTAGGAGTTAGGGTTTTGTTGTTGTTGTTGAGGGGGGTTTTTTTGGTGTTTTTGTTGGGTTTTGTTTTTTTTTAATGGATGGTGGGTGTGATTTTTCAAACGCGCTCCCCTTTGGCACGTCTCTGCTGGCGACGTCAGCGAGAGCCCCAGGATGCCGCCGCTGGAGCCCAGGAAAACCTTCCTTTGAAACCCGCCCTGTGTGTCTCCCCAAACCCAACCACCAAGCATCACAGGTGGGAGGAGGCGAGGCCACAGTTGGCAGCAGCCCTTCACCCCGAAGGGCTCGGTCGCTGGGCGGGATCCCCAGGTCACCCCGAAACCAGCTCCAACAATCCGTTGGGGCTGCTGCTCCATGGTCAAGGTCCTCAGCCCGGATGCAGGCAGAGCCAAAATACATAGGGACGTGTTAGAGGATGGCTGGTGTGGCTTTGAACTGGTGTGGCCAGCCCCTGTAGCCTAGTTTTTAGAGAAAGCAGTTTGTAGCTGGTTTTTCTCTTTGTGACTAAACATGGTTATTAGGCCCCGAGTGCATAATTAAACCTGTTATTAAAAGCAAACCTGTTAAGGAGAATATACTGGTGTGCAGTGAGCTCATCCAGGGCACCGGACCCTCTGGAAAAGTCATTAACATTTGTATTTAAAGTGAACGTAGTTAAGAACATATTGGACTAATTCAGGGCCTTAAAGCTATTAAAATGACTACCATTAAAAATAAATATGTTAGGCAGAATATGTTGCATAATTAGAATTATTACAGTGTTTACTCTGTTTTTTATGCTGGCCTTTCATTTAAGAAGTTTTGTATAGATACACATACACGGTAATGTTTCTAGCTGTATGTATTTGGTTACCTATTGTGTTAAAATGACTCTGCAGGATGAATTTGACTTCCTTGTTGCAGGATGAGACAGAGCCCTGGCGGGATAAAGTCTTGAATAAAACCATGGGGAAAAATAATAAATAAATCTTGGCTGTATGTAAGTGCTGTGGCCACAGTCCAGTGCCCCTTGAGTTCAGCAGGAACCTTTCCTTGACTTTGCCTTGCTGGGTCAGACCTCAGGAATGTGCCTCCTGCTTTGATGGTTTCACTATTGGTCGGTCAGCTCAGAAAAGCAGCAGCTTTGCTTTCCATGGGCCGTTCCCAGGCTGAGCTCCACCAGGCTTCGGTGACTTATTGCAGTTCATGCCGTCTCATTTTGAAATGGTCTCCTGAGACTCACATGTCCCTGGAGGGGGGTGGTCCCTGGAGCGGGATCATCTCCTGGTCATAGGGATATCCCTACCTGAGGTCTCCCTACCTCTCTGTGTGGGAAAGGATGTTTCCAGGGAAGAGTTTCTCCCATGAGTTTTGGACATGAGGAGTGACGTTTGCCTTACCAGCTTCTGAGCTTAGTGACATCTCCTGACATAGTCCCTGCATAACATATATACAATCTACAGTGTGTGTATATATATATATATATATATCTCATAGAATCCTAGAGTAGTTTGGGTTGGAATGGGTCTTTAAAGGTCATCTAGTCCTGCTCCCTTTCATCTTCACCTAGGTCAGGTTGCTCAGAGCCCTGTCCAATGTGACCTTGAATGTTTCCAGGGATGGGACATCTACTACCTCTCTGGGCAACCTGGGCCACTGTTTCACCACACTCAGTTTAAAAAATTTCTTCCTTACATCTAGTCTGAAACTCACGTAGGGGCCATCAGGCTGAATGCACTTACCTCACTGAGGCTTTCATGAGACTGGGAAGGACCATTAAAAAAAATCATACCAACCAAGGGCCTTTCTCCAGTAACTTCTGCAGGAGCCCCAGTAGTTCCAGCACCCCATAGGATTAGAAGAGGTAGGACCAAGATCAGGGAGTAAAAAGCTATACTAAGGAATTGTATGGGGTTGGGGACAACCCTTGAAGGGCAGTCTGTTGGAGGAGTTCAGCTTTGTTCATTAATTACACTGAAGGTCACATATAGATAAGAGGTTAATTAAACCCAGTTGGGTAGCTGTGACCAGCACTTTTCCCTCCAGCTCTTCTCCCAGTGGTGTTCAGGGTCTGCATCCCTGGTACCAACGCTGGTTCAACAACGGGGCCACCCTGGATGTCCATGGGGGTCTCCGGCTGCCTGCATGCCCCAGCCCAGTGTGTGGGTCACCTGTGGGCTTGCATTACAAGCACAGCTCTGTGTGGGTGTTTCTTGGGCTAGCATGACTCCGAACACCCATCAGCATAAGGGAGATAAGCATCTGCCCCTCGCTTTCTAGGAATAGAGTTATTAATGTCAGTAGATGGCACTATTTCTTCTGCAATAAATGCAGGTGGTTCCCACCGCTGCTCTGAACCATGAGCTGGACCTGGCAGGAGAAGCACCAGGCTGAGGGAAAGCTGCTTCCCAGGAACCCCATCAGCCCTGGCAGCCAGTGGTGGGCTCCATGGGGGGCTGCAGCTGGGAGCTGGTCAGAGAGTCTCTGAGGTCCCTGCAGAGACCTGTCCTCCTACAAGGTTTCCTTCCCGTTGGGTTCGGTGCCCAATGGCGAGTCAGTGATCATCAGCCCAAACCTCAGGCAGTGCTGCCAAACCACGGCACTGCTTGGTTTTTATCACCTCTTTTTTTAGGGCTGAAATTCGTTGTTTGTTGCTAATTCCCCAGATGGCAAGGGAGAAGACAGCCTCCCTGCTCCCCTTTGCCTGCAGCCGGCTCCAGGTGACACTGCTGTGACTGTCCCTGGATGTTCTCAGCTGGAGAGATGCGTTCAGCCAGGGCTCTCCTTTGGACAAGTCCCATGGAGGGACTCACCTCCTCTATAGGCCCTCTGAGCTTCTAATATCAGCTGAAAACCCCCTTACCCACCCCTGCCCCAGACTGCGGAGAACCACGGGACCTTGGGGCTGCTGCCTCTTGCTCTGCCTTTGCTGGCACCAGCACCAGGGTTGTTCCTGTGAGTGTCAGCATGGGCTGACAGGCTCCCAGCTATACCCATGCTGCAACGGTGGCTGCCAGTGGACAGCCAGGGGGTCACTCTCCACCTTGCTGAAGTGAGCTACATCTCCGAGAGGTGCTACCAAGCAGAGCTGAATATTTAAATAATAAAATGAAACCCCGCTGGTGGGAGTACAGCTGCTATTACACTTATTATTTAATTGTGGCGGTGTTTCAGAGCCCTAGGCATGCACCTGGACCCCTCGTGCTAGGTGCTGTACAAACAGGACGGAGGAGAAGACTTTGGCGTTGAAAGGCACTGAGTCATTCCTCGCCCTCTCATCTGAAACCTCAGCTTTGTCTAAAACCTTTAGGATTTTGTTTAATGGGTGCAGCTAATGGTGAGGTAATCAGGGAGCCTTTCGACACAAAACCGAGTGATCAGGGGGTTGGATGCCTTTTGATCTCGCTGCGGAGCAAAGGCGTTGCGAGGAGAAGCTGCGTGGTGGGGTACAGGGAGATGCTGTGTGAGTGGGCGGCCGAGAGAGGCCCTGGGCTGTGTCTCTCCCATCGAGCCCCTTGTGTCAGGATCTGGCTGGGGACCATCACCCTCGTGCCGTGTCCTGGTGCACACTGGTGCCTTGTGTGCACATCCCTGACGCTGCTTAGGTGCCATGCAAGAGGAGATGTGGACTGCCAGGGATGACCATCCATCTCTGTCTCCTGCAGAAAGGGGACATCTGTGCAAGACGTGCTGCTGACAGGACATCGATTTCTACCTATCCTCCCTGAAGGCACCCAAACCAAACTTTGGGTGCAAGCTGTGCCCTTTCCAGACTCATGGATGTCCTGTTTCTGTCTGGACAGCTCTGTAGCTTTGCTTCCCACAGGAAAATCATGGAAAGAGGAAAATGTCCCCAGCAGTTTCCCATAGCAGAACAGTGGCCCATGGATGTCCTGCAGAGAGGTGGATGCTGTCCATTGGGTGGTTAGTTGGGGAGCCCAGACTGTCCCTTCTGTGGCTGTGTGCATGGTGCATGAGCAGAAGTCCTTTTGGCTTCTCCTCTCCCAAGGGTGACTTCACCCAAGACCTTTGCTGTGTGGCAATATCTTGTTGGGGTGTGAGCTGGGATGACAGTTCTGCAAGGACAGAGGCCCCAAGGTGAATCCATGAAGTTGTACATGTAAGTACATTCTTTTGCACTGACCTTTTGACTGGCAAGCTGGTACAAGCTACACCTGCAGGACTCCCTTCCCTTCCTGCTGGTGATCTCTCAGGAGATCAGTGCTGTCACAAGGTCACCAGGGTGACCTTGAGGGGCCACCAGGGTGGTACTGCTCCTTTCCCATCATCTGGCACATGTGGTATATTGTATGGGCTCAGGGATCATGTTTGCAGCCCACCAATGTCCTGACCTTGTAGAAGGAACCTTTTCCAACTCAGCTGGGATCAAGCCCTGCCAAATTACTGTTAAACTGGATAAGCCACTTCATGGTCACAAGGAAGGGGAGAGGGACATATGGATAGAGCAGGGGAGAGATGGACTTGGATTGAGCACACAACCTCCTTCTCAAGGCTCATTCTAAGGCAGTATCCTTTGAAAGGATCTTAAAGGAGCATGGTTAGAAGTGCTACAGTAGAAATAGTGGGAGTCAGCTCATGGGATGAGGAAAAAGGGACCTCATGGAGAAAGATCTGCTTCTGGTGGTGTCAGATTAGGAGCCTCCAGTCAATTTAGGATGTGTAATACAAAAAATAACCTCCTCTATGGTTATCACGCCTGACTGATGACTAAGCATAAATAATAAAATGGATGAATGATAATTTTATCATAAGGAACTTGAAGAAAAAAGGTAGCAGAGCAGATAATAAAACTGGTGATCACATCTAAAGCTATCTCTGAGCACAAGAACATCCTGTTTGTTGCTCTGCTTTACATTAAATGTCATGTATCTGCAACACAGAGATGTCAGGCTGGGAGGCCAAGCCACTCACAAATATACTTCTCCAGCAAATGCTGTGGTAGTGTTGAAAAATTACTTCTTCACTGGGTTGGCACCAGCATGGTGGATTGGGTTGATGCAGTGGTTGGCTAGGTAAGTCAAGCTAAAGCCATGAACTGATCTATCTCACTGACACTGAACGGCAGAGCTGAGAGCCCAGGGACATGCCACTGACCCCACAGGTTGGCTTCAGATGGGGTGAGGAGTTGGGACTAAATACCTACTCTGTCCTGGGAACTGGCATCCACCGCTGAGCAGTCATCAGCACACATCCCATCCAATCAGGGACTTCCCTATGGAGCAGATCAATTTTTTGACCTCCAAGCCCATTTTGCTGAACTTTCTACTTGTTCCAGCTATGGGGCCCTCGCCTACATTGGTTTCTTCTTCATGAATGCAAATCCTTATCTCACCCACCTTCAGCCACCAAGGGTGGGAACTATCTGACTAAATACAGACGGGTCAAAGGACCAGAGGTCTTGCTATGCTCCCTTTATAGTTGATGGAGATCTAATCTGTACAGCCAGGGGAATTTAGGGTGCAGTTCATCTTGTCTTAAAGCAGTTGCAAGCTGGATGGGTGAACTGCACCTCCAGAGGGCCTTTGGTGACTACAAAGGGGCCTGATGTACCTGCTGAGCTCCAGAAGTCAATGCTGCAGAGACTGACTGGTGAGTGATGTGAATGCAACCCCAGTACCACTTAGCTGCCTGGGCTCCTTCAGTAGAGAGTAAAACAAAATACCCATGTCCAGAGTTCAGCTCAGCCTACCTGCCCTAGACACATCATAGAAGATGGAGAAGGATGGTCCTCTGGGGCATTCCATCTTTTGCTGTGGACTGTAGATGTGCCACAGGTAGCTTCTAGGGGAGAAGTTAGGAGATGACCATCATCCCTTCCTTTAGTATAAGCTTGCTGTCTCCCACCAGGATGCTGGAGACCTCGTGAGTGTGGGCCCATCACTATGTCTGCAAGAGGATGACTGCAGGGCAGAGCAGCCCGGATCTGTGTGCTGGCTCCCCTACTGCAGGGCATTCCTATGTCCCATCAGCATGCCCAGTGTGTCCCAAATGGGGTTATGTCTCTGGCCTGAAACACTGTGGGACATGGGAGGGCCTACCTGCAGAGATGAAGCCTGTGGCTTGGAGAAGGTTGTGAATGTGGATGGAAACCCTAACTTGTTGGGAAGGGACCCTATCAAGGGTCCAACATCTCCAACAAAGAAACCTTGGGGACTAGCACATGCTTGTAGAAGAAAGCATCTTGTACCCAGTTCTCCCTGGTGTTTCTTCTCCCAAGAAGATGACAGTTGGAGAGTTTCTGGGAGCTGCTATCACCCTCTACTTCCATGCCTGTGTGGCCAGGGTGGTGATGTTCAGGATTGGGACCTGCCAGAACACTGAACTCATCCTTGGCTTTCATTGACATCTAAGTGCTTCGGGCCAGCCCTCAATAAGAGGACAAAAAAAAAGACCTGCAGAACATCCCTGTAGGCAGAAGGGCAAGCAGCATAACGCAGCCGGAGCTCGGTGGTGGGATGCTTTCTCCCAGCACCCTGCCTTCTCTCCTGGACACAGCATCTCCTGCGGGGTGCCGCGGGTGAGACGTCACACGGGTGTCACAGTGCCGGCGTGCCACTCTCCCTCCCTTTATCTGCAGATCGCGCTATGCTAACGAGGCACACGTACAATGTTTGTGTGTGCATGTGAGAGACAGAGCCCTGACTCCCGGCCAAGCAAGAAAAATCATTAGTTACAGGCTCTGCAGGACTCAACTTGACGAGGAACTTGGGGCTTTGCCCCGACAGCGCTAGGCGCTGGTGCATTATTCAGTTTGTGGCTACGTTGATTTGCAGATCTAATCGCTCCAACAACACATACAGAAAATTAATTTGGATGCGGGCCTGGTTTCTAGAGAAAGTTGGACCTAAAGGCGGGAGGTTGGTCGTGTGGCTGAGGCAAAGACCCAGGCTGGGGAATATCTCGTTCCCAGCTCTTAAGCCTCACGCAAGAGATGGGATGGGGATGGAGCGGCAAGGAGCTGAGGAGGTTGGTGGCACTGGAGCATGTGATAAATGGGACTTCATCCCCATTGTGTCTGCCTAAACCAAAGCCTTAATCTCTCAGGCCTGGCTGTGTTCATACTTCTTGCACTGGTGGGAGATGAGTTGAGTGAAGAGGGTGATGCTCTCCTCTCCCTAACCAAGGCGTGGTCCCCAAGGGGTATTGATTCAACAGACTGACTCAACAAATGTCTAAAAATGCATATTGTTAGAAAAACATTTCTGTTGAGAGTCAAACCAGACATTCTATTCCAGGACTGATGGAGTCTTCATCCCCTTTCTTCCTCCTCACCTTGTTGATGACTCCTGCCCCCATCAGAGGTCAGAATCTCCTCTCAGTGGAGAAATATGCTGTTCTCAACACCAGAGATTCTTCCATGGAGAAGCAGCCATGGGGTTGGGGTGTCCCCAGCTGTGGGGGGATGCTGCTGGCCCTCCTGCTCATCCTGTGTGATCTGACACCCTGAGAGCTGTTACCTGCCCAGCACACCGGCCGTCTTGAATTACCTGGTGAGCACCCTCTCTCCTTTTGACTGTGAACCCCTTAAGGTTGCCTTCAGCCAAGGCTGTCTCAGCCCTGAATGTGACGAACGGCTCCCTTTTAAAATTAGATTTAAGAGGGCATTAGGGACTAATTAGGTCTAATCAACAGCAGTGGCTGTTTTAGACCTGGTGCCTCTAGTTGACATCAAAGGACAGAGGGGATGGGGTGAAGCCAGAGGAAGCATTGTCAGCAGCAGGGAAGGTTTAGACCCTGCACAATCCCACCATGGCAGGGGTTTTTGTGTCCCTAATCCCTCTGAGCCCAGCAGATGGGGAGGTAGCATTGTCCTCTCCCACAGGCGACAGGCAGTCTGGAGAAGTCCTGGTGGGGGCTCAGCATCTCTTGGGGTCCACCTCCTCTGCCATCTCCCACTGCGAGTGGCTGCTGATGGATCTGGGGGACCTAGAGCCACTCCAAGATGTGGGACACTAGGATGGGGCTTCCAAGGGATGACACAAGGAACAGGAGGGAACAAGAGCAGTAGTAGAGGGAGGAGTTGCAAGGGGACACGGGGACACATTCAGAGCTAGAGGAAGAAGGAAGGCAGCTATTTGCCTTCCCTGGAGGCTTCCTCAGATGCAGGCAGGGGGTGAGTCAGGGTTGATCATGCATGAAGCTGCTCATTAACACTGTGAAGCATGTCAGATGCAGGACCCTGAGCCAGGTAGGGTTTATTTGCCCAGGGAGCAGCAACAGCAGCTGATTCACACACAGCTCACCCAAAACATAAAAGTTTCTCACTATTTTCTGCGTGTCAGAGGCACCTGTATTGTACGGACCTATATTGCCTATATAATACGGCACGACAGGAGGGCACAGGAGCTGTAGGAATCTGACAGTACCTGTTTCCCATTCAGAGCACCACCACTTATTTCTCCTCCACGCATCACGATGACTTGGGTGGTTTCGCAGCTGCTGGGAAGTCAGGGGTCAGGCTCAGCACCATGTGAGCCGTTTTCTGCCCTCTGCTGAAGCTGATGGTCCAGGATGAGAGAGGTGAACTTTGCTGACAGCGTTTCTCCCTGTGATTCAGTTTACACAGCAGTATCGAACAGTGGTTTAGTGGGGCAGGGGGGAGGGGAATGTTGTGGATATCAAATCCTTTTCATGGAAAGTCAGATCCCAGCAGACGGCATTTTGGAGAGCGCGTGGAAAACAAAAAACTATTTACAGGGTTATGGACGCAAATGCCCTTGAATGATACAAACCGTCTTAAGGGGAATTTTTGCGGCTGATTAAGCGTAACCACAAAGCTTCAAGAAAACATGTGTTTATTTTAAGTAAGTAATGTTGATTACTAATGAGAATACTTAGTAGATATGATCAAAGGTAGCTGAAGTGCCGTCATGATATCAAAGACAGGGATGGAACGCTTAATTTAGATGTTGAAAAGCCAATCTAAGGTGAGCGTCTTGAAAGTAAATATCATTAACAGTATCTAGATTAGAACGAGGTATAAAAAGAGTTGGAGGTAACAGCTTTCAAATCTCCCGTATAAACAGGCAGGTGATGCTGTAGCTGGGGGAGGTGAGTTGGACACAGAGCCTGGGGTAGGTGATGGAGTGTGCATCTGGCGCACGCAGTCCCTGGCCAGGCTCCTGGCTCTGCCCGCTGGCATCGCAAGGGAGCTGGCTCTCAGGATCCAGAGTGGCTCCTTTCTGCTCCAGCTTACCCAGGGGAATGGGTGGAGATGGGTCCCTTGCCCTGAGCATCTTCATCTTGAACTCCATTGCAGGGCTGCAGTTGAGGAGGGGAGGGCTTGTGATGGGACTCCAGGCTGGGAAGGGGGTGTCCTCCCTGCCAGCTCACCCCAGGACAGTAACCACAGTCGGGAGGTCAGGCAGATGGATGGATGGATGGATGGATGGATGGGTGGGCATGACAGTGCAGCTCTGTGCTCAGCATCCACATGTCTTTGCCTCCTGTTTCTGAAGTCTGTTTACCCCTCCCATCCCTGTCTTGCCCTATTAGCCAGAAGGTGCTTGAGGAAAGGGCTTTACATGTCCCCAGCTCTGCTTGGGGCTGTAACATCCCTGCAGTGAAGAGCTGATGGGATTTGGGGCAGGCAAGAGCTTATATCCTCTCTTCTCCTCTTGCCAGCTGTGCAATGCAAGACAAGATATGCTATTTACCAAGCACCTGGACTAGAAAAACAGCCAATGTCAACTGGAAAAAAACTGCCATGTAACTGAGCCAGAGTCCATGCTGTCTTCTGCTAAAAACCTGTGTCAGGTCCCTGGTCTGGCCTCCTCCCTAATGGCCTCAGGAAACCTCTGTCCCTACTGCTGTCTCCCCAGGACCATTATCCCTCTCCATCCCTGCTCCTGCTGCCAAGGAAGACGGAGCTTCTCCCTGCCTGACATTAGCAGGGACCCTCTCAGATGGTTAACTCCTCCTGTTTCACTTCCACGTTTCCCAAGAGCCACCTTGGGACTACGGTCTGCTTTGCACGTTTCCCTGGACTGAGCCCCTTTGATCGAGAGCTGCGGGGAAGTAAGTGGGTGCCAGATTTTTGCCCTGCCTCGTGTAGGTTGGGAGAACTTCAAATCCTGTTTGGGGTCTGGGAAGGGCAGACGGATCTTGGAGATTCTGCCTGCATCTCCAGGCTTGCTGGACACCCTGGCTGGCTGACTGCGAGTCCAACAGGCTCTTGGTGCATAAATCATCACCCCTCTCCCCCTTGCACTGGAGGTCCCTCATGGTGCCAGGAATGCCTGAGCCAGGGAGAGGTGTTGTCCAGGATTATGTCTCAGGAGGGTTAAAGGAGGGTGGCTTTGGAGGCAGGAGTGCCTGCTGATGAGGGCAGATACTTAGTTCAAGGAGCTGGGAGGGCCAAGTGCTGGTCCCGCATGGGCTGCATTGTTAAAAAAGGGTTAAAAAAGGTGCTTGAAGGCTCCATGTGCTACTTTCAAACATGGACTCAAATCCCAGCCTTGCAGAGGTGCCAAAGGTAAATGGCACTGAAAGCTATTCAAAGCTCTGGGGTCACCATGCCCTGCCATGAGGGACCTGCACAGCCTGCCAGTGGCTCGGGCACTGCTGGGTACAGCAGCTCCAACATCTCACCCGGGGGCTGGAGCATCTCAGCTCTGCTGAGTGATGACAGTGCTGTGATGAGGTCTTACCAGAAGTCCTCCCAAGTGTTTTTTCAGGCTCTTGAGTTGTAACAACAATAACAACAGAAAGGTACAAAAGAAGGTGATTTAAGTAGCTTGAGAACAAATTACTTCCCTGTTAGCTTGAGTGTCACCTGCTCAGTATCTTCTCCATGATATGGATGTACTGTTTTCTCTTGAGCAATGAAGATCTGCATTTCTAATACTTAAAAAAAAAATAAATTAATAAAATCTAACATGAACAAAGTGATTTCTGGCCCTCTTTGCATATTACAAAGGAGCAAGATGGGCACAGACCCAATTCCTTTGTTCTTTTCAGATCTCTGCTACTGTGAGCAATATTTGTCAAGAGATTTGAGGCTGCAGATGAAAAGTGCTACCTACGGACCGACTATTACCACTGCTTTAAACTCACACCCTTTGAGCTGTCTGTCTGTCCCTGTTTAAAGGGAGGCGGGTGGCCAAACAGGTAGGACAGACACTGGCTGCCAGGATGCCCGGGGTCCTTGGCTTGTCCTCACCACTGGCTGCTCAATGGCTGTGGGAACATCTTACATGCCACTCTGCACAGACCCTCCGCTGTTGCTAGCACAGGTGTGGCATCAAGGAAAGAAAAACTAGGGCAGGGAGCTGCTGAAAAGCATCCCTTTAAGAGCTAGATTGTGAGTTGGAGCTGAACATGCTACTTGAAAGCTGGTCCTGGTGAGTTTAACACCAGAAGATCACTGCACAGTGTGGAAGTGGGGTCTGGTGGCATAGTGGCTGGTATTGAGCAGCACAACCCTGGGTGGACATGCAGGAAGGATCTCTCCTGCTCATTTTTCAGAAAAAGCTGGGCTGAGCTTACCGCAGCTCTCCAAGACCAAAGTGCATGAGGAGAAGGGATTTGATTTTATTTTTTGGATTGTACATCTACACTGACAAAACTTTGCTGCACAAATGCAACTGGGAGATGCCCCATCCTGCTGTCACACAGAGCTGCAGCCTGTGAGTGGGGAGCCATCCCAGCCTCCCCAGCACCAACAAAGAGAAACCCATCCATGACATGACAGTTCTGCACAACAGCAGCTCGGATTAAGAAGGGTTTTCTTGTGCTGGAAACTCCATGAATAAGAATGTTAGGAATTGGCTCAAGCCACCAGTGACATAATTAGAAGGCTTTTGATATGCCAATTTGGCTGATCTCAGTTACTTCCCCCTGGTGCTGGGGAGTGTCAGCAGAGGGATTAGCCTCCAGTCACTTCCTGACACTCTGCTAAATCTTCTCCCTCTTTGTTCTTCATCCAAGACAGGGGAAAAAAGGGAAAACAGGGAAGCAGCTCAGAAGATACTGAAGTGAAGCAGTGTGCGCCGAATCCCTGACCTGCCTTCAGTTTACACTACAGGCTCTCCTTAGGGGTGTAATGCAATTACAGCTATAACTGGGTGCTATACATTTTAATCCCATTAGAAACAGCCCTTTAACAGCTCCTCACTGACTATAATATGTAATCTCATTAGAGACACTACCTTTATACCTTGTAAAAGAACTTCCAAGCAGAAATCAAAGGCTGGCATCAAGCTAACATGGTTTTCTTCATTTTAAACACCATTGGCTTTCTTGCTTGTGTTTGAGGTGCTGGTGTACAAGGGAGGCACGAAGAGTTTGGTGGGGCCAGGCTAGAGGGGGTTTTAGGGTCACTCTCATGCCTCCTCCAGCAGCCATCCTGCCCTGCCAGGCATGGGGTACTGCTGCATTTGGAGTCAGTGCACAGCCCTTGTGCTTGCCCAGGTCTTCTGGCCTGGCATGCATGGGGACATGAAATCATCCTTGCTGACCTTGGAGCTGTCTCCATGCAAACTCAGGACAAATACTGCCCGAGGATGGGCCAGTGCTGCAAGGATTTCTCCTGCTAGAGCGTGTTTCGCTGCGCTACCTCCCACGACAACACACACTATGCTGACCAAAGCCCTGGTGCGCGGGTACAGCTGTGTCTACATCACATCTGCTTGTGTTGCTCTGCCAAAGCAGGGAAGGAAAAAGGGAGGGTTGGTTTTTGTTAGCTGTTTTCCTCAAGGATCCACCAGCTCTCAACCCTCTCTTTCCACTGCGATCTTTGGATCTTTGGGCCAAGTTAAGGTAAATATCAGGGGGGAAGGAAGACTTGAGGACATTCAGTTCCTATATCTTATATGAAAATATACTCCTGGGCAGTTTCCAGGTAGGTTTGACCTCAGAAGAGATCAGCACCCAAATGGGAGAGAGACACGTGAATGTCCCAACTGTGGGCCCCCCATCCTGGTGGGGTTGTGCTGTGTATCTGAGAATCCAAACTCTTAGCTGAGCATCTGACCACAGCTTGATGGGGCTTCACATGTCACTCCGGTCCTAATTCAGCTCAGATAATGATGAAATAGCAGCTCAGCCTAAAAATCTGGGTGTGAGAGTGCAAGGCTCGGACAGAGCAGCAGAGGTCATGGAGGGAGGACAGGAGGACAGGACAGACCTGCTGAGTGGGGACTGCAGGGCGGTCCCCTCTCCACTGCCAAAGAATTGAGATACTGCAGCCAAGGACAGACAGGACCCAGCCCTGGGCTCTTGCTGAAGGGAGAACAGCTGTCCCTGGCTTAGTCTGAACCATGGTATGAGTCGACATGGATGGTAACATGTTACTTGGGCATAAATCTATTAAAAAGAGGGAGAAAAGGGTGCTGTTGAGCTGAGTTTCACATCAGTTCAGTGTTTAGGGGTCACTGTTCTTGTCTTTCTGATGGGACTTAAGAGATCTTGATCTTTGGTATCTTTAAAGACTGCAAAGACACTTATTTTTGCAAGTGGGGGATGTTAATCCCAGCAGATTCAAAGGGGTGATAAAGGACTTTGTTTCTTGCTCTACAGTAATTGCAACTTCTGACAACTCTGATAAACTAAAATGAGGTTCTCAAAAGCATCCACCCAAGGCTTTGTGGGGCTGCAGTCAGGGTTGTATTTAAATGCCCCTAATGAGTACCTACAGCAAATGGGAAAGACATGCAAATCAGATGTCTAATTGAATGGGCCTTTGAAGGAATATCCCAAGCCGCTGGGTAATTGATGGGTTATCTTTCCACCAGCTTGCCTTGATTGCATCTTCTTCCGCATTAGTCTTTCCTAGGAGTCTGGTTTAACAGGAAAGCTGATTAAACGCAGATCTTCCTCACAGACTGAATGAGGACATTTGCTGCCCAGCAGTACGACCCTTTTTCAAGGCAGTCATTATTAAAATCTCTCCAGACAGGTGTTTCTTCCAGGCATGGAAGTGCCTTGCCATACTGCATCTGAACATTGCACTCAATAAACTGCCTTATGACCAGCTTTGCACAGTGCAGTCGTGACAGACCAAACAGCTTTCCTATGGAGTTTCTTGGGTCCACTTCTCCAGCAGGTGTAGATTGATAGGACTGCTTTCATTTGAATGTAGCAAAGCTGATTTACACCTTACGGAAATATGACCTGTCTGACCCATCGACTCCGTTGTTTTGTAAGGGATTTATCACTGTTGCATTTATGAATTTTGCTTTGCTTAAGAGCCTTCTGTCTTGCTAGTACAAGAGCCAGTTCCTAGCAGCCACCGTTACGGCCAAGAAACTTGCAGTTCAGTAATGAGCGGGAAAAAGATTCTCCAGTTGGAGTGTGCAGTTACTCTGAACCTGCTTGGATTCAGAATTGAGACATAAATCTCTAAATTTGGGTGTGTTTCTATAACAGAGTTTTCTGGGTCATGTGAGCTCCCTCCAGCATCAATACTGACTCTGAGGGTCAAATTTTGTCAACTACACGTGCCATCCGAGGCCACCTGAACTGGGGTGTCTGAGACATCCTCAAGGGCTGGCTTATGTGTCCATGGGAGACTGGTGCTCTTCTGGAGTGGCGGCTGGGAGCTGGGGGGTATACTTGAGTGCACCTCAACACCTCTCACAGCAACAGATTTTTAGCTAAAGAGTATGCTTCTCAGCTGGGGTTAAAATGACTTTCTTGTAGTCCCTGATGATGACAGGAGGGGCAGGTTTTAGTTACAGCTTCAGCTTCCCCCGTATGCGTTTCTACAGCTTTCAGAGCAGAGTCTCAGGGATGCTAATCCAGGACTGTCCACAGCACTGAGCCCATTGTTCAGTTTATCTTCAATCCTTACAGCTGCAGAAACCTGCAGTTCAAGTCCCCACACCCCAACACCACCCTCAAGCTCCCCATAGAAAACCAGCACTAAGATCCTGACTGTAGCTTGTTACAGTTGAAGGACACAAACACATTTGAAAGTATGTTGGCTCAGCCCTGGCTCTACTTTGCGTCCCTCCTTCTGCCTTCAAACGCAGACCCACAGCTCTTCCCTGCCTTCAGCTGCCTATGTCATTTATCATAGTAAATCATCCATCATTCCTGGGTACATTCTTGCCCGTTATTTACTGTTCCTTTCTAATCCACGTCTAAATACCATATTTTGCTCTTATCTTTAATTTTCCATCCCAAACCAAAATATTAAGACCAATAACCTTGCAAGTTCCCCAGATCCAGACTGTGCATTAGCAGCTCTGCCTTTCCGCCTCCCTCCTCCCAGCACTTTCGCAAAGACTTTGCTCCCGGGTAGCCCTTGGCTGGGGCAGCATGTGCAGGGTGAGGCTGGTTTGCAAAGCAGGCAAAGCACAACCTCACCCTTCCTGGTGTCCAGATGCTGCCACTGTCTTGCCCACTGTTGGGTTAGTCCCAATGCTGGCGTGGGTTGGTGTTGTCAAAGCACCACATCCGAGGGGTGCAACTGGGGTGGGTCTCCTCACAACCACCCCCGTGCAGGATCTCCGTCCCAGTTCCTGCCCAGTGGCCCCACTTGCTGGTGCTGCTGGGAGTCCAGCCGCTCCAGAACTGGACCACTTTTGCTCTTGTCAGTTTGCTTGCCAGCATTTGCCACCTGGCTACACCGCAGCCTTTGCACCGCTGGCCCCTTTCCTGAGGAGCACGCTTCCCACACAGCTTTCACTCTTCTGCCAAAGCTTTCATCCAGACTGTCCACACACAAGCCTTGAGAGACAGAGTTAATGTACAGTGTGAACCTGGCCGTGTGCCTGCCTGGGCATATGGGTTACAGCCCGGGTTTCGCTTCAAAGCAGGCTTTGACCTGTCTACTGCGCTGCAAGGATGGAGTTAAAACCTGGAGAGAGAAACTCTGATTCGGGTAGCTTGCCAACAGTGGCCACAGTTCACTGGGACTGTATTTCTGACCTCTGTATCTATTTCCCTTGCTTCCCAGACATCAGCCATTTCTTGCTGTTCTCTGCTTTTAGCCCAAGACTCTCATCAGAGATAGGTCTCATCAAGGACAGACACATATAGTGGACACCAAACTGCAGAGGTCTCTCTCAACATCTCTGCTCTGATGAGGGAGCATCTCCATCCTGGCAGTAGCAAATCCCCCAGGACAGAACCAAGGTGAACCTGTAACAGATGCATTGAGATGGGCTTCATTTCACTGTCTTTTGATGCCTTTGTAGCCCACAGTATAAACTCAGGAGGACTGAAGGTAAATGTCATCCTTCAGCTATTAATGGAGTTGAAATTCTTCCTGTCTGAGACAGATGAAGTAGAGGCTACACTATTACATGAGGTACAGAGGCCTTGGAAGAGTCATTCCCTCTTCCAGATTTGCAAGAGAATAAATGCTCCTCAGACGTTACAGAAGCACTGGTAGGAGGCCCAAGGATGGATTATCACCACTCTGTCCCAACTAGACTTGATGATGAAACTCAAAATCCCTGCTGCCGTGAGCTAGAGACTTGCCAGCAGCCAACCCCAAGCTGGTTAGCCATCTCCTGCCACCACCTGGGGTAGCCAGCTCCTTGCTATATTGCTGTGGTCTCCCGCACTTCCACGTCCCAGTGCTGGCAAGCACCGTTATGTGACCATCTCCTCCTAAAGCGGATGTGGCTGAGATGCTGGTGATGTCCACAGAGCCCCATGTCTTTGTGATTACGCCTTGCCACATGCCCTGTCCTGCATTGCCAGTGCCTCTTCATAGGGAAAAAATGTATATTAGAGCAAGTATCAGCTTTTTCCTTCTGCACTGGCTTGCAGGATATTCTCATACATGGTGTATGTATGGCAACAGATATTATTCCTGCTTCCTACTGGAGATCTTCATTTCTGCTATAGATTTCACCCATAGAAAAGTCAGAAGCATCTTAGGTTGAGAAATCTACCCTCTGGACCTGCATTTCACTCTGCACTGGCTGTAGAGTGGATTTGGACTACTTTCAGATGAGGGACACAAGGGCAGGTGAATGCCACCATAAATGTGACAGTGTACATCCTGTGTCCTTCGGTGCCATCCACTTCTGGTGTCCCCATTGCTGGAGTTAGACAGTTTTTCTGGACTGCTATTCATGTCTTCTTCCAGACTGGTTATTCCTCTCCTTCCCCCATTTTTTGAGATCAGCCGAGTTATCAACACGTTGTTGCTTTTTGTGCTGAAGTCACCAAGGAGGATGTGAGATCACTTCCAGCACTGATCCTTAGGAAGCCCCATTAATGATCTTGCTTCCCTTCAGCTGATCTTTTCCTGCACAGGTCACTGCTTGCTTGCTGTCAGCTTGGTCCCCACTCCCCTCCAGCTCATGGCAGCACCCATCTCCTCCAGAGGAACTTGCTATGACCTGTGTGCCAGTCCAAAGTCTTACAGCATTTTTCAAGTCTCTGAAACATTAACACTGGAAAAATGTACTGTCCCTCCTGGTGTTGGGAGATGTTCTGGCCCTCACCATGCTGTTGATCCCATATCAGAGGGCTTAGCTGACAGATCACTTTCCTCCCTTCTCAAATATAGGGAGCCTTGACTCTTCTTCAATTGGAGGTGGTCTTCACTTTTGCCTTCCCCAGCTTGACAACTTTTGCAAGATGAGACAATCTGGTTCCTTGGACTTGAGCACTTCAAACCACTTCCTCAGCTGTGCCCACTTTCTCCTTCAGACTCCTTTTTCCCTGTGCCCAATGTCTTCTCCCTGTGGGGACTTAAAGCAGAAAGTCACTGGATGTCTCAGGATGACTTGAACTAACTCCCCTTTACCTGTCCCTTACTTCAGTGCTTCTTTCCCCTTTTATTTTTATTGAAATTAATAAAAAAACCCCAAAACTGTTGCTGATTGTTACCTTTCCAGCACCTCTCATTTTTTTGGGCTGCTGCTTTATTTTTATTCCTTTAGGTTGTACCTTTCTTTGTTGACCTCTCTCCCTTTTCTTCCTCCTCTTCCTTCCTGTCTCCACTTAGTATCCCATTTCTCCTAACATACCTGACACCTGCCCATGGGTTCCTGCAGTAACTGGGGAAGTGCAGCATCGAGCCTTCATTTGTTTGAAGGTGAAATGAAGCACCGTTTCACCAATAAAAAGTTCTGACTGTCAAGCAGTGTGTTGTTCAGGGCTGATGAATAACTTAGAGGAGATCAAAAGATATTAAGCTAAAAGAATTATTATACAGGAGCCTACGGGACCACACAGATCTCCCATTCCAGCTAAAAAAGTCCCAAATTAACCCCCCACACCTCTCCCCCTGAAAAAAAAAAAAAGCGTGTGTGGTCTTGAACAGCCGAAGAAGCAAGCCATTATTTGTAAGACTGCTATATAAAGCATAATTATTATCCTTTTTATCATCCAAGTTATGGGGCAGGCTTTTCCATCTTTACTCACGCCAAGTAGCACCTCATGTCAGAAATAGCCTCGCTGGTTTGAAGGGGATGAGTCATCCCGCAATCAGGTAGGAGGAGAACAAAGATAGACACAACTTCCCGGACTGGATCACCCCACCGCTCGCTCTCTCCGATGCACGATCTCGCTCCGTGGCACCTATCAAAGAGCGACCGCCGCGAGCGTTGGTGCAGGCGTGCCTTCCCGATGGCCTGCAGGCTGGAGACGGCCCACCAGAGCAATGCATCTGGTCTGCAGCTCCCTCCTCCTCGCTTGCCTTCCCAACAGCTCCTCAGATGTGGGCAGGAGCACGCTGTGGGCTGTGTGAACTGTTCTGGCAGCCAGCAGTCCAACTCCCACTCACCTCCTTTCCCACAGCCCCACAACCATCCTGTGACCATCACATACTGGGAAGACTGCAGTTGGGTTGGTTGACAAAGAGGTTTCTCTCTAGTCGTTGGGAGGGGGCCTGATGACATCCCACCGTGGCCAGAAAAGCAGGCACTGTTGTCTTGGAGGAAGGAGAAAATAAACAGCAATGCCATGGCTCAAAAACTATATATAATGAAAAAACCCAACCCTTACTGACCATCACCAGAGGAGGTGCCCAGGACCAAGAACCTGCTTTTGTTGAGAGCCAGATTTTGCTCCATCTGAGAGCTTGCACACACCCTCTGGAACCAGAATTCAGATTTTCACCGCTTTTTTTTTTTTTCCATTTTTTTTAATGAACAAAGGAATCTTGAGGGGGAAAAGGTCTGGTTGTTTCCTCTTGCTTGCCCTCGCTGTTACAATTTGAAAGCCACATCTGGTATTCAAAATGTGGAGAACAACTCAGAGCAAATGGATTGGTCTGATGAACTGCTCTGGAGTTCAGGGGAATTAGCTGTTTCCCCAGATGCTCTGGGGTAGCTCTTTAATATCCCAGTGGGAATAACACTACTAAAAAAGGAAAACCTATTAGTACACGTCTGCTCTTGCAGAGGCTCCTCTGCTCCTGTAAGGGTGAGACCTTACAGAAGGCTCCCGAGTTGTTAGAGGTATCACCTCGAATGGCTCTGATAATGAGCAATTTTAGGGCAATTTTATTCCCAGCTACCCCAAAACATCTCCCATGCCCCCACAGTCGCTACTGTTGGTGATTAGAAGTCGCTCTAACTTAATCAACCGGTCTGTTCACTGTGGTGAGCGCTGTGCTTTGAAGATGCATTAGAGCACACGTAGGGAAACACTGAGTAATGCAGGAAGATAAGCAGCTGTGTTTGAAGCTGAGGATCCAAGGAGCCATGGAGGAGTGCAGAAGGCACATGAAAAAGGTGGCAGCATCCCAGCTCCCCACAGGAGTCCTGAGGGCCCAGATCTTTGCCCTTGGGTAGGTTGGTTGCTTCACGCACAGCATCCAGCCCTGTCTCCCAACATTACGTGCAGCGGCATTTGTCCCTCTCCCCAGGTCTCCTCTCTTTTGATGCTCCTCTCTTCCATGGTGGAGACCAAAGGCAGTGACCACTATTTTGTCTCACGGCCAGTTTGGGTAGAGGAATGGATGAGAGCAAACAGATCTGGTTGCCTCTCTCACGTAGTCCCTGCCTCTTCTTGCTTGCTTCCTCAGGTTCATTTCTTAGCTGGAATAACTTTACTAATGCAAAGCCAAGAGCAAAGTGAGGCTGCCCCAGGCTGGCTCCATGTGAAGGAGAAGTTCTGAACACCAAGCCCTCAGATCCTGTAGGTGGAAGCTCAGACACTCTTCAGAGCCACTTGTATCCTATAGGGATGTACATCAGTGGAGGAATCTGGAAAGAATACTCAAAAGTCATATCTTAACCCAATGACTAGAGTATGGGGACAACAATGAGAAGAGACTCCCCTAGAACAGGGGTCACTAGCATGAAATCTTTAGAAATTACACGATCCTTGGAGTCCCTCCATGGTCACTGGTGGCCATGGATAGCTGTTGCCAATGGGAACTAGACTGGCAAGGAAGACAGAGTTTAATTTTGAGTACATCTTGTTGATCAGTCCCAATTTTAGGGCAAGAGGAATAGCAAAACTTGGGAATACTGGATATAAGGAGGAGCAGGGCTCTCAGCTTCTTTCCATAAGCTCATTTTACCAGCTGTGAACCAGCACCAGACCAGCACCAAAAAAGTAAATTATGAAGATCATCTTCATCTGGAGACATTCAGGTACCAGTTTGTCTTGCAGCACATCCCAGAGCTGACGTAGGACTGATGGGCATTTGTCCCAGAGCAGGCAGACAGGACATCGCTGAGAAGCTCCCCAGTGGAATAAACATCCCCAAACTCATGAAAGGCAAATCACCTCCTCTAATACCCGGGTGCTTTTTCCATGTGAGCAGGTGCAGATGTTTTCTGGCTTGTGCCTGCCACCGGGCGTAGGTTCTACAGAGCTGTTATCTCTCTCATCAGATGATACAAGTTCGAAGGCTCATCTCCTTCCAAGAAAGCAACTGACTTAAAAAGAGTTCAAAAGAAGATTAGGTTTCAAGGTAACTGGAAGCTATTCAGTCAAAGCCAAGCTGCATAAAGCGAGGGGAATCCTCCTTCTACCTCCATGGCTGTGCAAGGCAAGTGGGAACATGAGAAGGGAGCTGAGAAAGTGTGTGTCTTCTTCACAGACACAAACAGGACTGCAAATTGGAGACAACCGCTACAAATTTAGCTAAAGATGCTTTAGAAATTGCAGCTTGCCAATGTTTTGCTTATCAAGCTGCAGTGTTTGCCGGCAATTATCTCAGCAAAGCTAGCACAAATAAAAACACACGGCATCTCATCGCTTGGCAGCAGGGAAGGTGGCAGAGGGGATGGCACTGGGGGACACAACGGCCTCAGCAATGTGAGCGGCAGGGGACTCAGTTAGTGAGAAGTCCCCAGCCCGCAGCTGCAGGGTCTGTTGTGCTGTGCTGGTGGCAGATGGGAACCACAGGCTGGGGACCCCCTCCATTGGTAGCTCTCTCTGCGTGTCCCTATGCCTCTCATACATCCAGAAGGAGCTGGAGCAGGCACCTCCACTCTCCCAGCTGTACTGCCATCTTCCTCACCTACCTCCCCTCTTCCCCCAGCAGGAACACAAAGCCTCAACCCACCTCCATCCTCTTGCCAATTTTGTTTGCACAGTTGAGGTGCTGTGAACCAGCCCATGATAGAAATGGTGTGGGGCAGGAGTGAGAGGATTGGGTGACAAGGTGGCAATAAACACCCAAAGGTGAAGACGGCTATGACTGGCCATAGCCTGGTTTGGAGGACAGGTACTGTATGGACAGGCTGCAGTGAGACCTGCGTGGTGTCCTCCTGGATTGGCTGTGCACCCTCAAGATGTAGTGGGACCAGGTTCTTAATACCAGGAGACACAGCAGTGCTTGGCTCCCAGTGAAAGCTTGTCTATTGACCTGGGCATTACTTCTTCCATACTTCTGTCATGTAATGCTTGTTTTAGGACAGGATCCTGTTGTGCTAGCTGAGATTATATTAAGAGACAGTGTGACCCAAGCCCTGTCTGGAGGAGTTTCGGATACGGCTTCATTATAGAGCAACATGTGATATGCATCTAACTGCTCCTGCAGTCATAGGGAAATTCCTCAGATCATGGGATAATACAGATGGAAAGGGACCTCTGGAGTTTGTCTAGTCCCAACCCCAGCCCTTCCAAGACTTGGCAGCAAGACCTGGGGCAGCATGACCCAAAGACTTGCTCTTTGGAGACGTGCAAAAGATGGCTTTGCCATGCACCATGGGACAGTGTTGGTCCTTCATGAGCCTCTGAGACATGGCCACTATAAGGACACCTGCGTCAGACTCCACCACTACAGAGATGCCCACCACTGAGGGCTGAGGACACACAGCATACAGGTTTGGGCAAGCCAGGCCCTCTTAAAACATGACTGTCAGGGATTTGTCCACACCCTGGGTTATTTTAAAGCACTCTCGCCCACTACCACTCAGTCTCTCCAAGCCCTGCCCCAACCACAGAGCACTTGGCAGGTGAAAGTTTAATCCCACAGGGCTGGACAGGAGGAGAAAGTGCCTTTGGTGGCTGAAAGCCAAGTGATGCCGCAAAAAGCCGCTGGTCCAGCCAGTGCCACCCAACTCACTGGGTGCTGCTGGGCCCTGCAGAGATGCTCCACACCTTGCTCCAGGCACACGGCACCAATGGCTGCTGTGCATTCCTGATCCCTGATCATATGAAGGTCTCATAATGCTTTCACAGTCAGGCATGCTCTGCTTCCATCCTCCAGCGCCTGATGTCATGGTTCTAGGTGACCAAGCCAAAGGGATTGGTAGGCCTGAAATCCCCAAGAAATGTTGCAGAGATGTCTCATGGTTGAAAGGGTCACCCATGGGAGATCCTCTATGCACCTCTGCTGAGCAGCTGCTCAGACAGCAGCCTGAGGTCCTCCTATCCTTGCTTTCTCACCTGGTTTTAAACTAAGAGGGTAGATTTAGACTAAATAGAAAGAAGAAATGATTTACAGTGAGGGTGGTAAAACACTGGCCCAGGTTACCCAGAGAAGTGGTAGATGCCCTATCCCTGGAAACATTCAAGGTCAGGTTGGACGAGGCTCTGAGCAACCTGATCTAGTTGAAGATGTCCTTCATGCAGGACTCCCTGGCAGCCTAGGTAAAATCTGTATCCATGCAAGGCAGCTGCAGTCTGGTACCTGCAGCAGTAACTCCCATACTCACTAAACCTGTCATCCCAGTCTGGATTTTCTTTTAATAATCAGACAGGAGTAAATGATTCATTTATTGCTCATCTCAAGTTTGCTTTTCCCCTCCTGGAAACCAGTGCTTTTGGAGGGATGCACGGTGCCAGCTGGCCCCAAATTGCCCCTGTTTCCCAGCGTTCCTCAACACTGGCCATGCTGATGGAGGAGCTGGACATGCCTGGGCACAGGATGGACAGAAAGAATCCACCATCATCTTTAAGTGCTGCTTCTGAAAACCTGCTGTTTAAAATGAGGTCTTGTTATGTCACTGTCTCCAGCCTCCTCGGCCCATTTTTTGCTCAGTTTATTTCAGAGGACCCTGTCCACTCCCCACAAAAAACCAAAAAACAAAACAAAACAAAAAAACAAAAAAAAAAGAAAGGGAGGGATTTTGCTGCTGTTGTGCCTGGGCACAGCATCTTCTGGAGCTGCCTTTTTTCCTGCAGAGGAGTGAAGTCTTAGGAAAAGGATAGCACCCACTACTTGTGTCTGTTTATTTACAGTGTAAACAGCTTCTGTGCTGGAGCTTTGAAGAGGCGCCGCACATTTGTACTCAGAGATCCCTCCACGCTCTTTGCGGTTTTCCCACGTGATCTGAACTCTTCAGAGAAAGAGATTTGCTCTTTCGCTTCCATCCTGGAGAGGATGGGGAGGCCCAGAGCGATGCAGAGCCCCAGTGAGGTGTAAAGCTTTTAGCCGGGGAGGTTTGGGCTAAATTACTCTGTTTATGGTAACCTGATGCAACTCTGCTAACAAGTGGTAATTTAGTAAATCCCCATTAGGCTGTTGACCACAAGCCTTAAAGTGACTCTTGGGAAGTCGTGGCTCTCGGCAAACTCAGCTGAACTACAGCAGTGGAAATAGCTGCTTGTCTGGACTGAGTGCTGGTTTTGGATAAAATAGTTTAAAATAGATAGATAGATAGATAGATAGATAGATAGATAGATAGATAGATAGATAGATAGATAAAAAGGTAGGTAATAGACAAAAATAGCTAAATAATTCCCAGAATTACCTCCCAAGAATAGTCATGCAACAACTATTTAAGATGCTATAGGGCATGCTACTTATTTGCACGGAGTTATCACCACTACAAAATCAATCTTGGCTAAAATCTCCTCACTAAACTCAAGAAAGCCTTTTAACATAGCGAAAACACGACAACTTCTTATCATGCTCACAACCTCTCGGGTTTGACAGAAGCAATGATGGATGTTATAAATCTTATCTTGGCAAAACAGCCCTGAACAATACCTTAACCCCTGAACGTGATTGTTATCCACTATGTTGCCTGACTTACCTATTTACTATAAGCTATGAGTATGACCGTGTGCCCCCAAAGAAACATACGCTGCTTCAGTCTGTTGGTTAAATATTAGATTTACATCGCTTCAAAATTAGGAACGGGGTTTAGGCCATCCAGCAATTACCAAAGTTTGGTCATGTGTCTTGCAATACTTGGCATCAACACAACTGTGTTCCAAGGAGACTTGGTGCTCAAATGTTTTTTACCTTGCTAGGCGTTCAGCACACCAGTGACACTGCTTCATTTTTCCCCTTAAAATGGTCCAGGGGTCATGGTACAGGGTCCTACACTGCTTCATACAGGCTCAAACATCTCATCTCTACCCACCTTCTCAAGAGCTGAGTTGCTTTTTCTGCTGTGCTAAAGGCTTTAAGATAAAAAATGTCTGTTTTCCAGCTGCTGAAGAAGAAAACTGGGTATAATCCCAAATCCCAGATCTGTTGGTGCACTTGCATGGGTTTACTTCTCTCCCTTATGCCTCCATGTCACTTGTGAGGCTTTTGGTGTGTCTGGGACAGCTGCAATCTCCCAGAACAGCTGAGCTCCTCTAGCCTGGGACCCCATCCCAACAAAGGCCACCCACCCCATGGGGTAATGGGTGTGGAAGGATGGGAATAGGAGTGGGAATCATTGAGTGTTTTGCATCAGAGAGGTATATGTTTGGGACAACCAATCCTTTTCCTGTAGTCTTGCCTTCCCCAAGGCCTCATCTTTGCTTGCCAGCCTCTCAGATGCACCCCAACTCAAGCCCTTTACAGTGTCTTGTGGAACAACCCTGCTAATGGACCTCCAAGAACCTGCCCTGCAGTCCCACATGTGACCTCCACTGGGGGTGCAAGGGCTTCTGATTGTCTCTCCTCTCCCTGGTGGCCATGTCTGGCTTTGGTGACAGTTGCAAGAGACCTGCCTAGAAGGACACGATGTTGCAGGTGGCACTGGTGGAGGCTTGTGCCTTGCACCTTGCCATCATACTGATGCATGTGGTGGGCAGGAGGACATAGAGCACCAAGCATCCATTGGTCTCCCTTAAGGCTTAGAACTGCTTTGCAATCAGACACGAGCTGTGAATATCACAGACACAACTACTCTGATGTACCCAGCATTGCTTATGCTCCTTTCTAGGAAAAAACACCCAATAGTTTCTGTGCTCAGAGGAAAAACCCCGTAGGAGAAGGAGTCTGAAGTAGACACACATTTACACACCAGCCTTGAAGATCTCCAACCCTTGATGCCAAGCCCTGGGTTGAACCCCAGCTGTCCCACCAAAGCAGACCCCTCCTGACCTTGAACTCTGCCACGGGGCGAGTGGGGCTTCACAGAGCTGCCAAACCCCCGCTGTCCCCATCAGGTATTTGTTCGTAGCAGTGGAAGAACGATGCCCAGCCAGCGTCCCTGTTTTACCACAGAGTGTGGATGGAAGTATCC